>JANIJG010022385.1:36565-54467 GCA_024611175.1 Megaceryle torquata
TTTGTACGTTTTGGGGGTTTGAGGGGATGCATTCTTTTCAAAAAATTTCCCCTCCATTCCTTTTTTTGTTGTGGTGCAGTGGGGTGTGACGGGGGGGGGGGGGGTAAGGGTAGGGGAGGTCACAGAAGCTATAAAAGCTGTTGGCAATGGTTGAACTCTGCTTGTGCACTTCAAAGGGATCGGTGTTGTCCTTTCAGTGGGGCCACTGCAGTCAGGGAGGTGCATCTCTTCCCCATTTGGCTCACAGATGACTTTTGCAGCTCACAGCCCTCCAAAGTGCAGCCTTAAGTTTTAAGTCTGACTATCCTTTCATTTTAAGTCCTGAGGATGAATGCTCACTGTTGTCACACCTGGCATCTTTTTTGTTCCCTTTATTTGCCCACCAAGTGGAAATGAAAGCAATAACTTGAGTTCTAGCTTTCTTAGAGATACTTTCCTGTGCTTTCTGTTTGGAGGCAATGATCTAAATGTATAAAGTGGCCTGCATACATTTTTCTGGTGTTGATACACGTTAATACAACCAAATTCAGCATACACTGTGTTTGGGCCCCACTGTTTCTTTTTTTTTTTTAAGACAGAGCAGACACCCAGAATCCATTGGCACTTCATTTAAATTGTTGGCAGATATGTCGCAGACTGTATATCCCCCGTGAAAGTGCTTCATTTGAATGATCCATGGCCAGTTTGAGTCCATGGATAATTAAATGCACTGTACATAATTAATTTATAATTGAAATTTTATTAGCTTTGCTGCATTCAACAATTTGTGGGAGCTGCCAGCAGATGGCTCCTTAACCCTTCTAATCCCGCACTCAGTGCTCTGATGGGTCACAGAGGTTTGATTTGCTCTTTAGGAAAATCCTGATTTGAGGGAAAAAATCCTTCTCGACCTGCTGTCTGTCATCACTCATTAGAGATCAGACAGTAGTTTTGAAAGCTTTGGGTCAAACGTTTCAAACGTGAGAGTCGGAGTTTAACGGTTAAATTGCTACACTTGGAAATACAGAAATGTGATTCTTGCACAGCCCATGTGCACAAAGATCCTCCAAACTTTGAAGGCTTTGGAAATTTTTTTAAAAGGCACAAAACTAATTTTTCTGAGGGCTTAAGCTGTTGTTGAGAACTGCTCAGTACTCTAGTTTCTATTCACAGAAATGCTTCAAAGTAGCTAAAACAGCAAGATGCTGAAACCTGTGATTAGACCTTATCTGACCAGGCAAATACTCGAGTGCCCCAGTGATGATGTCGCTGTATTCTGGTTTGTTGTATAAATACTGTCTTCCAACGGGCTGCATTTCAGTTTTTGTCGTCAGAATTACTACACAGTGTAAAGCTGCTTTGTTATGGAAATAACAGCATATATTTGGGCACTGGTGTGATATTTAATGCTTTGAGGAACTACACTTTTAGCAAGCTGAGCTGTAACAAGTGACAAGAATTGCTAAGGGCTGCCTAGAAAAAAGGCTGACTGTGCTGTTCCCATATTTCAGCTGTAACGGAAGAGCCTTGTGTGGCATGGAAATGCAAAATAAACAGATTTCTGTCTATGTACTGATCTGAAGTGTACCTGGTTCTTCAGACTGCCAGAAAAATGAGCTGTTTCAAAGGACAACACAGCAGTGGTTACGAATGAATGAACCTGATTCAGTGGAAAAAATTAATGTCAGACTTAAATTGCAGCCTCTAAATACCGTGATTATATAATTTAATCTTAAATCAACTCAATTGCATTCCTTTTTTTTGGTGTACCACTTTTATAGTCAGGTTTGATTTGCTAAATAGCATAACCAAAGAGCCTGATAAGTCCCCTAACAGTGATGGTGTTGAAATACAGAGCAGCGAGCTGCAGAAATACAACTTCTTGTTCAGTAGAGACGGCTGCACAGCACGCGCTTGAGCTGTTGATACGCGTACACAAGTTCTCTGCTGGTATTTCCTCCTGGCCACCTCTCTCCCAACCTTTTAGCCTGGTCAGTGTTGCATTAATAATATTTTCCCATGTGTGGCTTTTCATACAATGTGCTTTCTGTGTGCTGCTGCAGACCTGGTAAAGGACCCAAGAGGTGCTGTCTCACTCTGGTAGTGATTAACCTGATGGTTGCCTTATGGTTGCTAATGGAAGGCCAGTGCTTGTCATTTTTATTGCCTTGGAGTTCAGCCTTATGAACTACCTGCTTTCTTACACTTCTGTGTCACAGAGTCATGCACTCTACCTTCTTGATCCTTTCTGCTTTTGCTTTTGTTTTTATACATCTTCTATATCACAGACTGGTGGGGTTTAGAAGGGACATCTGGAGATCATCTTGTTCAACCCCCTGCTCCAGCAGGGTCTCTCAGAGCAGGGTGCCCAGGATCACATTGTCCAAGCAGGTTTGGAATCTCTCCAGAGAAGGAGACTCCACAACCTCTCTGGGAAGCCTGGGCCAGGCTCTGGTACCCTCACAGGAAAGAAGCTTTTCCTCCTATTTGGTTGGAACCTTCTGGGTTCTAGTTTGTGCCTATTGCCCCTTGCCCTGTCACTGGGCACCACTGACAAGAGTCTGGTCCCATCATTTTAACCTGCGCACTATAGACAATAAGATATATGTATACAAAAGATATAAGCTGTTGCATTGCAGCAGTGTTTTGTGCTTTGATGGGAACATGGGGGAGCCAAGCCATAGGTTGGTACAAGCTGGCAGAGAGCTCTACTGACATCAGGCTGGCTTGATACATGGAAAATGTGGCTTAACAAAAATATTCCAGCACGTTCTGGTTTACACTTTAAGGATTTGTTTTGTTTTGGGGACTGCTGGGAAACACTTCTGTGCTAGAGCCAGATCTTCTTCTCTCACTCTTAAACATAGCTGACCTGGCAGGCTTTGCTGTATCTTTATGGAGAACACAAGTGCTTGGGTTTGGTGTTTGCAGCTTCTTTCAATTGTTTTCCTATCTGATATTAATCTTCCTTATATTTTCATTGAATAGGCAGAGTCAAACGATGGTGTTTTCCTGTTCGGGTATGAGAAGTCATTTTTTCTGTAGGATGTATAAAATGCTCGCTTTGAGTAACACGCAAGTCTCTCTTTTTGGATCAGGGCTGGTATGTCTCTTGTGAGTTTCCTCCCTGAAATGGGGGCAGGGGAGAGAATTTTGCTCTAGCATCTGCAGCAAATTAGTGGTTTTTGTTTTGTGTGTGTTTGTGTGTTTTTTTTTTTGTGGGTGGTGTTGTTGTTGGGGTGTTTTTTGTTTTTTTTTTTTTTTGGTTTGGTTTTTTTTCCCCCCTCCTGTTTTTCACTTGTTTAGGGTGTCTCTCATGAAACAACCACCAGCAGCCAACACTCAGGGACAAAAAGTTTCATAATGGTCATTTTATGCTCTCCAGAGTTCCCTCTCATTACAGAAACTCTCTTTGCAGATGTGATAGGTAATCAGAAGTGCAAGGCTGCTGCTTCATCACTATCATAGAGCACCATGAATTGTTATTTACTAAATCTTGGTGTTTAATGATGGGTAAATGGATCATAAGATAAGAGAAAGAACTGTTGTGTTTCCTGTCATTCATATACAACTAAGTGGAAGGTCTATGTTCTGCTTGACTACCTCTCTGTAAAGGCCCTTCTGGAAAGATGGAGTAGAAAGCTTGCTTTGGGGTGAATGCCAGTGTCCAGCTTCCTCTTGTCAGGGCATTTGCTTTCAGTGTGTCCTTGTGTTTGCTTCAGCTTTGGTAACAGTGGCTTCCTGCAAACCAGGGCTAGAAGAGATTCCTTTCCTTTCCATTACTTGTGAAACTTTTTCCCTGACATATAAACCACTTCCCTTGCTGCAACTTGTCTGTTTCCTCTCATCCTATTGCAATGCACTTCTATGAAAATTCTGTCTCTGTTCTTTTGCATTATCCCATGAAGCCCTTGAAACCAGCAGCTAGACTCGCTCTCACTCCAACTTTCTTATGGGCTGAAAGAACTGGATGTGTACAGCTTACCTCATGCACTCTGGCCCCTTTATCTTTGTGGCTTTCCATGGGACTTGCTTACTTCTTAATACCTGTCTTCTAAGAGGGTAGCACAGTGTTCACTTGTGATCTCAAGTACTAAATAGTGGGGAATGATTAAGTGCTTCAAGAGGTTGGCTATACTCTTGTTGATCTAGGCCAGTATTTGGGTGACTTTTTCCTGTTGACTCGTGTTCAACTTGCTGGCCTTAAGAACTCCAAGTCTTTTCCTGTAAAGCTACTGTCTAATTGGTGGGCTGCAGCCTGGACCAATCTGTGCTGTTGGATGGAGTTACTCCATCCCAGGTCATCCTTACAATGAGTGGCTGAGGGAACCGGGGTGGTATAGCCTGGAGAAAAGAAGGCTCGGGGAGACCTCCTCCCTCTTGACAACTCCCTGAAAGGAGGTTGGAGCCAGGTGGAGGTCAGTCTTTTTTTTCCCAAGGAACAAGCAATAGCCCAAGAGGAAATGGCCTCAAGTTGCACCAGGGGAGGATGAGGTTGGACATGAGGAAAAATTTTCTTTCCCAAAAGGGCCGTTAAGGCCTAGCCCAGGTTGCCCGGGGCAGTGGTGGAGTCCCCATCCTTGGAGGGCTTTCAAGGCCATGTAGATGTGGTGCTGAGGGACATGGTTTAGTGGTTACCTGTCAGTGCTGGGTTAATGGTAGGACCTGATGATCTTAAAGGTCTCTCTCAACTGAAGTGATTCTGTGATTCTATATAAAAACAATGTTTCAATTTGTTCTTCAGCGATATGGAAAAATGTATCCAACATCTCTTCCAGAACTATTGGGAGCAGTCCAAGCTTTCTTCTCCACTGTAGCTCTTACAAAAGCAGTAATGATGCTTCAGTGAACCTCTGAGTTTACCTGGATGGAAGTGGCTGGCAGTCAATCTCATGGAATAAGGGCTGTCCAGGCACTTGCTTATCAAAAGGTGACTTATTCCAACTGCAACAGCAGTACTGCTTCTGGCTCTGCTCCTTTAACAGAGCAAACAGCAGAGCATAGAGGATTTCTTTCCAAGAGATCCATCATGTGCATGCTCAGTTCTGTGCAGGCTCATATTGACATATCACTGGCCTGTCTTACTGTCATTCAAATCATCTATGCAATTTCCATTCCTAATTGCTTTGGTTGTTTCACCTCTCCCTGCCATCTTCTGTTTCCATAGCTCAGTCGGTGATTGTCTAATTTGTTGATGATTTAGACTTGGATTCTGTAGGTTCTCGGAGCCAGGGTGGAAGCTATCCTCCATTCACGTAGGCTTTTGCCTCTGAAGTTACAATCTTACAATTTTTTTGGTCTTGATAATGCCAAATGTGTCTTATTTTCCCTGTCTGAGACCTTTTAAATCCCTGCCACAGCCTGCATTTTTCCTGCAATCAGTTGCTGCTTTACATCATCCATTGCCCCCCCATCCAGTATCAGAATCATAGAATCATTTTGGTTGGAAGAGACCTTTCAGATCATCAAGTCCAACCGCTAGCCCAGCACTGCCAGGTCACCACTAAACCATGTCCCTCAACATCACAGACACATCTTTGAAACTCCTCCAGGGATGGGGACTCCACTACTGCCTCGGGCAACCTGGGCCAGGCCTTGACAACCCTTTTGGGGAAAACATTTTTCCTCATGTCCAACCTCATCCTCCCCTGGTGCAACTTTGAGGCCATTTCCTCTTGGGCTATTGCTTGTTCCTTGGGAAAAGAGACTGACCCCACCTGGCTCCAACCTCTTTTCAGGCAGTTGTCAAGAGTGAGGAGGTTTCCCCTGAGCCTTGTTTTCTCCAGGCTGAACAACCCCAGGTTTCTAAGCCTCATAAGACTTGTGCTCTAGATATACCTATATCTTAGACTTATGTACACATATGCATGTATGTACATAATCTGTGTGTGCACATCTAAAGTGTCTCAATATGCACTTATTTTATGTATATTCCAGTTACTGTATATTCCATATAATGCATGAAAAAAATCCCTTAATATCTTCAACTGGAACATTCTCTAGGATTGAAAAAGCTGCCCTTTTTTAAAGGCCTTATGCTCTAGCAGGCACTGAATGATGGAAATGGTGTGTGCCCTGTGCCTGCAGCCAGATGTGTGCCTCGCTATTGATGAGGGCAGTGGAACTAAGTGAAGGGTGAATTGTGCAGAGTGGAGGGAGGAGAGGGAGTGTTAGCTCAGTCTAATGGCACTAGCTGGTGTCAGGGAGTGCTAAACCCAGTGTCAGTGTTACAGCATCAAAGGTGCGTGATCAGTGCTGCCACTTTTCCTTAGGCACTGCTCTGACCAGCAAGAAATGAAGTCCTTGGGGATTGATTTGCTTTTAACTGTCAAACCCATCTTTTCTGGGGATAGAGGCACCTGTTGCAAAACCTGCCAGAATACTGGCTTTAATAAAATACATCTGATAAGTCCCAGGGAAAGCCAATTTGAATTCAGTCTTTTTAGTAGGCCTCTGGCACTGGAAAAATATTGGTTTTGGATTTTTCCTATTGTACATGCTGTGTTTTTTTTTCTTTCAAAGAGTATTTAGTCTGGAAATGTTTACCAGCTTCCTTCCTTAACAGAAATGTTGAGGACTTAAAATGTGAAAGAAATCCTGGCAGCATAGTGTCTTTTTCTGAAGAGGATTTGGGATATGTTGTTCACAGTTCATATGCCTTCTTTCATTTCCAGACTTCTCATACATTTCTGTTCATGTAATCCTGAGATAGGATTCCCTCTTTTGAAAAGCTTGCTGAAAGGTAAACAAGAGAACAGTACAGGGGAGAGCTGTTCTACAGTAACAGTCCCAGCGAGGACATTTTTGACCACCCCCAGCCTAGTACTTGATTAAATGCTGCGTGATGAGCATTCCTGACTGATGTGCATATAAACAGAACAGAATTTTTCTCTATGATGCTTTTCATATTCAAGGTTAACACAAAACTCGCCCAAATGTTAATGTGAAAAAGATGGCTACTATGAGCGATTGCTCAAGGGGCTTTAAATCTTCTACAGCAAATGCCATCAAGTGGTTTTATAAACTTGAAATTAAAGGAGAAAATTTCATATTAGGTTGGCAGCCCTTTGGACCTGGGGGCAGCTTTGCCCTTGTACAACTGGTGTGTATGTTCCTTGGTATGGAGTAACTACAGTTCAATTCCTTATTTGCTGCACAAAACAGAGATCTACTTGAGAGAGTCCAACAGAGGGCTACAAGGATGATTAAGGGATTGGAGCATCTGCCTTATGAAGAAAGGTTGAGAGAACTGTGTCTTTTTAGTCTGGAGAAGAGAAGACTGAGACAGGATCTAATTAATGTGTATAAATGTGAGGGCTGGGTGTCAAGAAGGGGCAACTTTTCACTTGTGCCCTGCGATAGAAGAAGGGACAATGGATACAAGCTAGAGCACAGGAAGTTCCACCTTAACATAATGAAGAACTTTTTTACTGTAAGGGTTACAGAGCACTGGAACAGGCTGCCCAGAGAGGTTGTGGAGTCTCCTTCTTTGTAGACTTTCAAGACCCATCTGGATGCATTCCTGTGTAACCTGCCCTAGAATCTATGGTCCTGCTTTGGCAGGGGGGGGTTGGACTCGATCTCTAGAGGTCCCTTCCAACCCTTAACATTCTGTGATTCTATGAAAACATGTGAAGAACTGAACTAGCTTTGTGGAGAAGTGTATCCAAAACACAGTACCTTGAGAACCATGTGAAACATCATTTGTAGGCCATTTTTGCCTGGATATTTCCCAGCAATGTTGGAAGGAGATAAGTTGAAGAGGTTGGCTCCTGTTTCTGTGCAGATGGCATGGACCAGCATTTTCTTTCCTACACCAGCAGGTCCAGCTAGTAACATGGCTTTCACCAAAGGAGCCTTCTCATGGACAATTTGTGAACCTGTGAAAAGGCATACGGCAATATTATTGCTTTTATTTAAGTCTTCAATAAAGGTAATGGAATGATTCTTCCTCATTTTTTCTTCACTGAAAATAATTTATAAAGTGAATTCTTTCCTTAATATGGTACAAGTGCTCTTGAATTCAATTCTTCTCAGTGGTGCCCAGCAACTGGACAATGGTCAATGGGCACAAACTGGAACCCAGGAGGTTCTGTCTGAGCAGGAGAAAAAAAATTCTTTGCTGTGAGGGTGCCAGAGCCTGGCCCAGGCTGCCCAGAGAGGTTGGAATCTCTCCAGAGGAGGAGACTCCCCAAACCCACCTGGACAATGTGAAACTGGGCACTGTGCTCTGGGTGACCCTGCTGGAGTATGGGGATTGGATGAGAAGATCTCAAGAGGTGCCTTCCAACTCATACCAGTCTGTGATAACCAATGCCATGACTATAGAATATTTGGGTTAATATCCCTGTTTGCAGCAAGACTCAACCACCATTATTTATACCTTCTGATGGGCAAACTTCAGCTGTAAATCTGTGACCCAAAATTCCTTGGTAAATTTTTGAGGATGGACAGCAGATGAATGCTGAAGTGGAACTGCTGCTGGTGGCTATGTGTAGAGACAAGCCTGGTGCTCTGTACTGGGAGAACTGCCGTCCAACGTTCTGTTGGTGTATGAATTAGGTACAAGTGGACCTCCAGAGATGGAAGTAGCAGTAAATGTCAAATGCCTTATCTATACCCACTGGTAGTCCTGTAACATTGCTGTCTTGATGCCTACAAACATCCTGTATCAGTACTGGTGGTTGTTACAAAGTCAGATTTGAAAAAATCTGTGAGCATCCACTACTTCTGACTAGTGTCTGTCAGATTATGGGACTTGGAAACCAGCCCCAAAGGTGATGGGCTGTGGAGGGAGCCCGAGACCAAAAGTTCTCTGGGTTTAGGGTTAAGAAATGGTATTTAAAACAAATCCAATCAGGCTGCCTATCTGCCCTAATGGTTTAAGGTCCCAAATCAATGACAATGGCCTGAGTGCTAAGATGAATGCCATTATTTCAGTGCGGATGCAGTGAAGTTGTCAGCCACCCAGGCTTTATTAATATTTGGTCATTCCATTCCAATCTATTACTATTACACATAGATTTATTATGAGGGGAGCAGCAGACTCCTCTGTGGTTAAAGATGAAGTATATCTTCTGCTATTATTTCTCCTTTCAGCTGCTTATAATTTTCTCAGTGCCATTGAAGCTGGAGCTTTTCTTGCCATCTGGTGACTATTTTGAGAAACTTTCACTTCTACACATACACAATTATATAATGATTAACTACTTCTGAGGGCAATTAAGTAAAATGTCATCCATAACATATCACCCAGGAGGTGAAACCATTCCTGTGCCTTTTTTTGGCTCATGCAATGTCTGTCTTTTACTTTAATCAAAGGCTTTTTCCAAACTTCTCTTGGAAATACTTTTTGTTTAACTAGTCCAGGGTCTCTTCTCCCTAGATTCCTAGATTTTTAGTGAATTGTATAAATGATAGAAAATGTATGGGCTTTCTTTCTCCTTGACTTGGGGGTGTGTTGGGACTTGATTTCACTAGATTAGATGGTGTTAAAGCATAACCTTGGAGGAGTTACTTGATTCGTGAAATACACTTTGCACTCCAGTATAACTGTTGAGCTCTCTCAGCTGATTGTGGTAAAACTTGCAGCTGACCCCTGAGGGTTGACCCCAAACCAACTGAGTGTTTTAAATGGGAATAGTCTCATCTGGGTTGGAGGTAGGGATGGTGTTTACACCCTGGCTCTTAAGATTGAGCTGTAGGGTAGCAGTAGCACGCTTCTCTACCTGAAACCCAAATGAAGCAGGTTTGCACACTATTGTATTGAGCTCTTTGTCATGTGGAGCATGCTTAGGGGAGTAGATGAGCCTGGAAATGCCTGAGGAGAACCATGAAGCATGTATATACAGAACAGCCTGAGCACTGGTCTTTCTGGAAGGCATGTGAGGGGAAGGAAAAAGCAGAAGCTCTGTCAGCTTTGCTCCATTTGCCAGAATGGAAGGCAGGGAGGCATCAGCTCTTTTGCCCTATAAATGGTATGAGCAGAAGATGACAAAGCCTGGGGGAGGATATGGCTAGTTAAAAAAAAAAATCTCCCTGAAATCCAACCAGGAATGGAAAAGGATGCAAGTGAAGTAGGAGTAGAGGCCCTTGAGACTGGCACTTCTTGCAGTTGATAGAGTCTGGCTTAATGCCATTCCCAAATAAAAGATGGGGTAGATTTTACATTAAAAGCAAACAGCCCCTGTTAGATATTGGCCAAGTCTGGCATTAATACTGCAAGGGCATTTAAAAGCATTCTCTCTCAAGTACAAAATGTGTTCAGACTAATTCCTTCAATGATTGTGTTGTTTAGTGCTGAGTAACATTAGGCAGCTTGTAAAAGGTAAATTGCAACCTTAGCCCTTCCCTTAACTTGATTAATTTTGATCACTAGAGCTTGTTTTAGCTATTATCTTTCCCAAGAGATTTCCTTTTATGTGCTGCCATTCACAAACTGTTAACATGCAAACAGGGCTGGTATGGAACTGCAATACCTGACAATAGCATGTGCAGGGTCCTTTATGCGCTATTAAAATGATACGGTCTTCACTCAGAAGGCTTAATTGAAAAACAATTATACTGCAAAATGCTCTAGATTATGATTAATCAAGCCCTGTCAAAGCCAGTAAAAATGCATGTTACTGACAGGAAGCAAAGCCGTTGTGTTCTGCCCCCTAGTCACACTTGCTGTGCTCTTACCTAAGGGCAATATTCCGTACAGTGCTACTAGCTGTCTGACATCTGCGAGCGAGGGCATCGGCTCGATGTCTA
Organism: Megaceryle torquata; assembly: GCA_024611175.1. Lineage (NCBI taxonomy): Eukaryota > Metazoa > Chordata > Aves > Coraciiformes > Cerylidae > Megaceryle > Megaceryle torquata. The sequence goes on from JANIJG010022385.1 coordinate 47,300, forward strand.
CCTGCCGAAGCGTGCTCCCCAGGTAGTTGTACTCGCCTGTTGGGAGGAATTGCAGGCTTAATAAATGTGACAGGGCATTGTTACAAAATGCATAACTCAAATAATGAAAAACTACTATAAAGTATCAATATAACGTGTTCTCCGCAAAGACAGTACTGTCAAGGGACAGGGATTACAACAGGGCACTATTGCTGTGCAACGTGGCCCTGACAAATTTGAAAGGTGAACTGCAAAGGAAAACGAAGGTAAGCACACTGGACTTTCCTTTCCAGGCTGTGGAAGGTGTTCAGCAGAGCAGTCAGTCTTCAGTAACCTTTTAAAGAAACTTTGTAGAGAAGAATCGCTAGCAGCACCATAAATCACATATCTGGCAAAGGATTTCTGTCTAGATTTGGGATTTTGCAGGGATAAAATCCCAGTGAACCATGTTCTATCAAAAGGATTTCACAAAGGGGAAAAGATATTTTAACAAGCTTTCCCTGGCTGCATCACATATGGACTTCTTACTGTGTTAGACATTTAATTGTGTTGCCTGATTTGGTGGGGCTCTTTGCTTTGCAGGTTTTTTTTTTCTTTTCCAAAAAAAAAAAACACAACCCAAAAAAAACCCCCAAAACAACCTACTCTCCGCAAAACAACCCAAGGGGGAAAGAAAAAATTATCCCTGACATGAACAGAACTGATCTAATCTTGCCCCAGCTCTTGTTACAGAGCTATAATCGCATTGCTTGCCCTGTCAAAGCCCATATACAAGACATGTTAGAGAACAGAGGTCCAGAAGGATGGGCCAAAAGCAGGAAAACTGGTTGTGATGTAGTCAGTGATTATTTTCTTAGCATAAATTAGATGTTGCTATGGTGAATATTATTGAAAAAATAATTATGTATTTTTTTATTGGAGATAAAAAGGGAGAACCCTAGAGCTCTCTGGAGCTAATGTAAATTAGCAATGGTTAAGAGACGAAGTGGAATTGTAATCTGGGGGCAAAAAGGCAGACAAGCCCTGGTGCAACTGCCCCCTCCCCTCTGAAGAATAAAATTAATTTCAGGTTTTATCTTTTATTTAAGGAGAAATCAAAAGAACTGGATAGGAATTAATCTTCACAGATTTAATTAGAAGGCATCAAAGGGTTTAATTGCAACTGAACATAAATCATGGTGGATATTCTCTGACTAATTTAGATAAGGTCACCAAGAAAATTAGTTCAGTGATGTCGGTTTGTCATAGAGGGGGGACATTTCAGTGCCTTTACTTACTGTGTAGCACAACTCCACTCTTTGTCCTTTTCCCAGGAACTGGGAGTCAGTGACCTTCCTTAGACTTCAGCCCTGTAAGAGCTGAGCAGATGAATTGTTTTTCTGCAGGCTTTGATTGTGTCCTTGGGCCCTTAAAGATAGGCTTTTTGGATTTAAAAGTGGAAAAAAAATAAGAAAAGCTAAATCCAGATCCTTGGCCAACTTTCAATACCTTCTGTATCTTGTTCTGGCAGCTCAAGAAGCATGACTGAGATTTAAGTGGGGAAGAGCTCGCTTTGATGGTCTGGGCTACGTCCTTGCTGCCAAGTCTGCGCAGGCCAGCATCAGTGCTGGGATGTGAGGAGGACCTGGCATGAGTGTAAATAGCCAGGTGAATATTCCTCAGCTCTGCATTTCTATTCCCAGTATCTTCTGCTGCTGGGAAGTGAATATTAGTTTAAGTTGGAGCAGCCCTTGGATTGCTCTAGGCTGCAGAGGAGCCAAGGCTTCAAACCTCAGGGACAAGGGCAGGTGGCCCAAAAACATCTTAGCCTGCTTCCAATTTTGATGTTACCAGCTGTTAATTATCTACTGGATAAGATGTGCCTTAAACATCTGTAGCAGGGAATGTCTGTTGGACAAAAGTGACCTTGATGGTGAATGAAAGAATAATGAAAATTTTCAATTACTTTACTGATGTTTAATGATCATAAAGTGGATGGAATACTTGCTAATTTGGCCTTCAATGGAGTAGGCAAAGGCTCTGAATGCAATAGTTGGTGCTTCTAGGTTTACCTAACATGGTGATGTAAAAAAGCCTAGTTTTTCTGCCTTAGATACACACGGTACCAACAGCCAGTGGCATCATAGCTTCTGGGTGTCTGAGAATTCCAGTATCGGTGGTCTTTGTAACAACTGAATCTTGCTTTCTGTGCTGCTAAGGTTGTTTTGATTTTTATTGTATGTCACCAAATGATTTTGGAGATGGTGTCAGACCCCTGCTCAGCCTGCAAGTGATTTTTTTACCCTTTTTTCTGTGTAGAGCCAGTCTGACTGCAGCTGTGGGTAACAGACTGGGCAAGAGGATCATGAAATGCAGAACTAGGCAGAGACACATCTTACTCAAATCAAGGGCCAGACATGCTGCAAAGCACTGCTCAAAGTCAGTGGTAAGGGGGTGAGTCCTCTCTGAGTGAACAAATGCTGAAGGTGTGATTATTTATTTAATTTTATTTCCCCCTCCCTGTTCTCGCAGATATACTCTTGGATGGGTTATGACCTCCAGTCTGATAGACTTGCAATGTCGTGCCAGTACTCCTTAAAGGATGTCCTGGTTCCTCAGATTGGTCTGTGACATCCAAAAACATTCAAGGCTTCCAGGTGTTAGTGTTTGGAGCTAAGCACCAGCTTTACAAACAGCTTCTGGTTTCAGTAGCAGAAGTGAAAGGCACTAAGCATCCTGCAGAAACCAGCTTGATTTGCATACATGGCATTAAATAGTCAAATTTGAAAGTCCTGAAAGTGTAATTACTCTTGAACTCACTCTTGACTGGAAACAGGGGTCAGTGAATGCTGAATGGCTGGAGGTTTGGTTAAATTAAATACTGTATTAGCTGTAAAATGTGTACTTTACCAACATAATTGGAGAGATTCACAGTCTTGGCTTTTATTAGCAATTCATTTTCCACTAGTTCCTTGTACAGAGAATCGATGGTCCTACGGACAAGAGACATCACTCAGAAATTCCTGGGCACTGTAAGAAAAAGCTCAGTCCTTCAATAACTGAAAAAGCTTGAGCAATATTTACTGTTCCTCAGCTTTATAAACGTGTTTTGTCGCTCAGAGGTAAAGGTGATTAGTGTCATCAATATGAAATCAATAAGTACAGCTCTCTGCCTTATATGGAAAGGAAACTCTTATTACCTCACACACTGTATGGCTCCCTCTCACCCTGATTCCATTACCCATTTTCAGGTGATGCAAGATCAGTTATGACTTGTGTAATAGACTCATTCATTAATATCAATTACTGGGAAATTATTTTTAAATTATACAATAATAGCAATCCTAACACTACTATAACTATTCACTTAGCTCTCCAATTAGGAGTAATTCATTAATTCTTTTTGGAATTTGTTTGCAATAGACAGCTTCAGCTTGTCAGGAACACACTGGGAATGACTTGATTGGAGCAACCAGTGGCCTACCTACTTCAGTGTTAGGATTGTGCTGGCCAAAGGAGGATTGAGGGGAAAAATTACAGTGGAAACAGGTGTAACTTCAACAGTGGAACAGTTCCTTCCTATCTCTACTAGTGGCTGGAAATAGCTCCCAGTAACTGAGAACTTAATACACTTGTATTTGTATTTGGTTTTCTATTTGTGTGGATCTTCACACACTCCCTTTTGGAGTTCCAAGTATTAATTTCAGTGATGTTTTTGGCACTAGGTTCTATGGGTTGATACTGCTTCAAGGATTACATAAAATGAATAAGCCTGTTCAAATTCTCATTGTATTGTCAGTATAAACAATACTGGTGAATATTTTTCAGTCTTTTACTGCTCGTTCACTTTTCACATCCTCTTTCTTCAATACCTGGTCTTTTTCTGTCTCTGTCACCTGTCTTAATTGGGATGTTCTGGTATGGCTGCAATAAAAATATTTAATAGTAACTCTCAGCTGGCTAATAAACCCACATATGTAATTTGAGATATGCAGACTCTTTCCATTTCATCTGGGAAGCTTTATGTTTATGCAGTGTTAGTGGCACAATTAATACAGGAGCATTAATAAGCAAACACAAAATTTAATGCACCTTCAACAACTTTATTTTGCTGCCCTGGCTCTTGCTTTCATTCCAAGTGGTTTTATGTTGAGGATACATCATAAAACAAGCAGAAGGTAGAAATGAGACAAAGCTGACAGTTCTGTTGGGAGTATGACTTCTACTTTTCATCAGTCTTTGGCTAAAATCTCCTGTGCCCCCTCCACTGTGCCAAAACAGAGATGAACCTGAGCTTCTCTTGGTTATTTCTGCAATGCTTCCTCAGCAGAGAAGAGCAAAGTGTGGAGCCAAAATGCCACAAACTCTGATTTAAAAGCCAGCTACTAAAAACCTTCTTTTCTTAAATGGCTGCATGTTGTAGGAAGTTTATATATAAAGAAGCAGCTATGTGCAAGAGTAATATTAAAAGCACAGAATATATGCATCCTTGTTAGACTTTGGCGCTGCTCATGTAAGAGCGGTGATGTTCTGTTATAATCCATGACACATTTATTTTAAATATTTGCTTGGAGAGGTTGTTTTATTTTAAGGCAGGTAGAGAGATCACTGACTGACTGTGTAATCTAGCACATGAACGATCTAGTCCAGATCTTGCCGTGCATGTTTTATACAAATGGCTTTGTGGGGGTGAATCCTGTGCATTTTCTCCTGCAGTGATTATGTTTGACTCCATGATATCCTCCAGCCCTGCTCTCTTGGGAGCTGGGTCTGCTCCTGCCCTGCTGCTGGGTGAGCAATGGTGACATCTTTGTGGGGGTGTCTGTGTTGTGTACAGGTGAAGAATGGCTCAATTATCAATTAATGCATCATGTCCTCACTGAAAATACAGTGTCAAAAGAAATCCTCTCAAATTCTCTAAATAAGATAAAGGTGTTTAAAAGAGCAAGGGTACACAAGAAATTGCTAAGTCTGCCAGAACACTTATTGATAAATAAGACTGATTTATGACAGGCATGTTTTACCTCAGACATGAAGTGTGATTTATTAGAGTACAGGGGCCTGTCTGCAGCCTCTCTTATCAGGCTTCAGCTAGGATGGAAAATCTGACAGTCAACAAAACCCCCAGCTGCTTCTGCACCTGCAAGAAGGATGGGAGCGGTGCAAACTGGGCCAATATCCTGCCTAGACTTAGCTTTGCATACTGGAATTAACCTGACTGAACTTAATGGCGACTGGCTTTAGTGGTGTGTGGTTGTAGAGTAGAGGATCTTAATTTGATGTGTTGCTGAAGAATGGGGAGGGGGGAAGAAGATCTGTGTTGTGTAGCGTTAAAGCTGTTTTGTTGCCCTGTTATTTGCAGTGCTGTGAAGCCATCAGCTGGTGAGGGGCAGTGGGAAGGTTGTAGCATTCACTGGGAATGCAAAAAAGGTTTTAGCTGAAGTGTATGTATACTTCAAGTCTTTAAAAAAAAAAAAAATCTAGGCTTTTACTGGATATTTATAGTTGTTAGTAAAGAGGGTTTATGTCTCCTAGGGCTCCTAATCGTAGTAAGCAGAGCAGTGTTGAGATGCTCCTCATAATTAAAAACTAGAAGGGCTGGCAGCATATCTAATGCAAAGGGAATTCAGACTCATGGTCTGCATTTCAGGTAAATGGGTCCTCTATATTTACCTGTCAGGAGTTAGATCTTCCTCCATCTCGGGTATCTTTTTCCTCGTGGTTGTCTTTTTTTCCTGAAGACCGCAAAACCAGGCAGGAATTAGTGCCATTAGTACAGAGATACATATTTGAACATACTGAAGCAAACTGAGGGTGAGAACCAGCAAATGTTTCAATGTTTGAATGTGAGTCTTGCTACTGAAGGAACCCAAATGGAAAAAACCTCCATATCCTTGGACATAACCTGAGGGAAATGAAGGTTTAGCCTAGATCTAAACAAGAAATTTTTGATGCTGAGTGTGTAAGATACTGGCACAGGTTTCTCAGAGGTGGTTGATGTCCCATCCGTGGCAACATTCAAGGTGAGATTGGACAGGGGCTCTGAGCAACCTGCTCTAGTTGCAGTAGTCCCTGCTCACTGCAGGGAGAATCACAGAATTATTGAGGCTGGAAAAGACCTCCGAGATCGAGTCCAGCCTATGATCTAACACCATGACATCAGCTAAATCATGACACTAAGTGCAGCATCTAATCATTTCTTAAACACCATCAGGGATGGTGACTCCACCACCTCCTTGGGCAGTTCATTCCAGTTTCTAATCATCCTTCCTGTGAGGAAGTGCTTCCTAAGATCCAACCTAAAACTCCCCTAGTGCAGCTTCAGGCCATGTCCTCTCATCCTGTCACTAGTTGCCTGGGAGAAAAGCCTGGCTCCTGCCTGACTACAACTTCCCTTCAGGTAGTTGTAGAGCGTGATAAGGTCCCCCCTGAGTCTCCTCTTCTCCAAGCTGAACAACTACAGCTCCCTCAGCGTCTCCTCATAAGACTTTCCCCTCTAGTCCCTTCACCAGCCTCGTTGCTCTCCTCGGCCATCTAGGTTGGACAAGATGACCTTTAAAGGTGCCTTCCCACCCAAAGCAGTCTATGATTCTATGATTTATAGGTGTTTCAACAAGGCATAGGAGAGGTTTAAGTGGACTCTGCCTGAGAGGTTGGTGGCTTCTGGTGATCAATTCTGCTCCTTCTAGTGGAGGTTTCACTCAAAAGAATCCCAGGGTTATTTGCTCTGAGAGAAAACTCTCCTCCTTGCATTTTGGAGTATGACTGTAGTTGAGTGGGTATGGCCCTTACCCAAAATGAAAGAAGGAAGGAAATGGGTGTGGGCTCCAAGAAGCTGCTCCACAGAGTGCTCATACTTTCTTCACAGTGAGGTAAAATATATAAGCAGCTTTCCTGAGGGTCATGTAGGGTTCTTACAGCTGGAGCAGAACCTGAAACCAACCCTTCTAAGTCTCTGGGTAGCCTCCTAACCACTAGACATCCTTCTGCCTTGTCCTTCCTAATTCCCAAGGGAAGAAGCTTGAAGAAGTCAGGAAAACATGACCTGCTCTTCTCATGATACCGTCACTTGTGTGACTAGTTTCTTTAAGTACTGTAAAGAAAAAAAAAACCCCCACCCCCCCCCCCCCCACCAAACCCCCGAAAAAAAAAAAAAAAAAAAGAGAAAAAACTGACAGGCGAGGCCCCCCCTATATAACTCAAAACATTG
>JANIJG010022385.1:54567-88187 GCA_024611175.1 Megaceryle torquata
AAAAAAAAAAAAACCCCTGCCCCCCCCCCCCCCCCCAAAACCCATGGTAAACATAAATAATAAAGATGTGAATCAGTAGCATCAAGGCCCTCCATTAATTACCATAAATATGGTTAGGGATAATTAGGAGTGGAGAGGGCATCATTAATCCATGTTAGTGCCCACCACTGATGTCTGTACAGAAGTTCTGCAAAGCACTTTAGAATCACTTCAGTGGCACTATCCACTGAGTGACTTCTTTGCACTGTGGGATTTCTTCAATAGCTTAAACTTAAGCATGTGCTTAAATGCTTAGTGGATCAAGACAGCTTATTCTTTCCAAAAGTTTACATTTGCTTTCCTGGGAATAATATAGTTTATTTTTAATAGTGAATACTTCTGCAGAGCTTGAAAGGCTATGTTGTCGAGTTAAAAATCCTATCCAATTACCTGAAAAATGCTGTTTAGTGGTGGTTGTTTTTTTTTTCTTTTGTGTGTGTGGGTTTTTTTTTAATATTAATTATATTTTCAGGGACAGCCACAAGGTAAATAACCTGTGGTTCAATCACCTTTTACTGTTAACAGCGCAATGAAGATAATTTAGATAAAAATGTAAATTAACCCCAGAACTGGATGGGTAAGTTAAATGGGAAAATGTGATGGGTACAAGTTCTGTATTAGTGCAAGCTCCTCTGTATCAGAACTATACCTTAAGTTTCTTTACATAAATAAGCTTGGCAGTGAATACTTGCTGGAATGCACCAGTGGGGTTTTGGTTTAGAGAAGGAATGGGAAGAACAAAAAGCATGTGCCATGCTGGTTTAACAATTGAGAAAATACTGAGGCTGTCTGGCTTATTTCTGGTGTTCCTCTAGCTTAGCCTCTCAACCTTGCCTCTCAACCTTTCTTCCAACAAGCTAGAAATTGCGTACCATGGAGTCTGACAGGGGGCAGCTCATTTCTACCTATGTAGAGATACTAAGCATATGCTGAATTTATTGGCCAACTGGTATTGTCCTCAAGGCAGCTTCACTGATAAAGTAACTCAAGAGCAAAACAAAAATGAACTATGTAGGGGAAAAATGTGTTTTCCTAATTAACATCAGCATTTGTGGGAAATTTGGCAAACACTGTGATGCGATAAGGGGAAATCTGAATTGTAGACAATGGCTTTCCTCCAAAATGTCTTATTGGGAACTGCTTTTATTTAGAAAAATTATGTTTAGTGAATGTGAACATGCTGCTCATTTAGAATGAAAACCTCCTTGTTTCTAGCTCTGAAGTGTCAGTCTAGCTTCTGTGTAGCCATCCATTTACTCAGTTATTTTCTGCTTTGATAAGTCACATGTAGCGAACTGCATTAGCTATTAGTTGGCAGATGACAGAAGACTGCCATGCTCAGTGTGGTACCTTGCTTTACTGTGTGGGCTCACAAAAATGTTTTGAGGTTGCTACAGGCAAACATGGACTCTATTTCAGACTAGATTCCAGAGCAGAGTGTCTCTGGCACCAGAAGGAAAAGGGAAGCCAAAATGTCTCATTGAGGAACTGTTCCATGTTGGAACTGCAGTATCTGTGTCACCCTTGGGCTGTGATCATACAAGTCCTGCTGCCATCAGCTGTCTGCAGCTACTGCAACTGAAGGGAGAGTAATGAGAGGAAAGTACTCTTGTGGTTTAAGGGAAATGACAGTGTAAAAGAAGCAGTCTATGAAGTGTCTGAGTGGATTCCTTAGATCATGTGCGATGCTTGGACGGGAAGCTGATCAAGTGCAGGTTTGCGCTGTGTGTGCATCTGCTCTGGGTTGAGAAGTCTTCTCTGGCTGTGCCAAGATACTGAAAAAATCCTTAGACAAAGATGTTCCCACTGATTATTAAGCTCTTGCTAAATGAGAGGCTCTGCTCTATAATCCGTGTTGGATTTAGATGCAGCATCCAGAGTGGTTACAGCCCCCCCACAGCTGGCTGAGAGCTCTGGGTGCTAATCTCCATCAGCTACAGGAAATCCAACAGGGATTGTGAATCTGTCCTCAAACCCAGGGCAATTCTGACCCAGCCTGTCTTCTGGCTTTATTTGATCTGGCTTTGCTCTTATCAAGTCTTTAGAGTGATGTCAGTATTCTTATCATAGCTATTGCTATAGTTAATCTCTTGTGGTTCTCTGCTGCATAAATGGATATCCAAAGGTGCGTTGAGGTGTTAGCAAGGCCTGTTTCAGAAGCAAATTTTACACACTTAAGTTACCATGTCCCCTCTTTCTGTTTCGTGTGTGGTGGTTGGTTGGTTGTGTCTTTTTTTTTTTGGTGGTACGTTGTGGGGTTTTTGTGTGTGTTTTAGGTTTTTTTGTCTTGGGTTTTTTGGTTTTTGTTGTGGTTTTTTTTTAATGAATTCTGGCCATGCCTTTGTGTATGTGTGGGTGTGCTCACTTGCAATGGGTTGCTTTATCCCAAGCTGGATTGGAAATCCTTAGGGGAGCAGAGCAGGAAAAGCAGCACAATGGGCTTGATAAAAAGCACTCTGATAAGCAGTCAGATGTAACTTCCAGATCAGTAGCTGCAGAGGGTTGATCTGTCAGCAATTTTGTTGAGTGGAAAACCAGTTTAAAAAAGGTAGGGCTGTGGTGGTTTACTTGGCTGTGGATTCTCAAGAGAAACACCTGTGGCTGCCAAGCCCTCTCAGTATGATGGTTGGGTATGTGGCATCTGTCTGGGAGAAGTATTTGTTGAGCCGCCCAACTCAGAAGCTTGGGGTATCAGCAGAAAGTGGTGGACTTAGAACAGCAACATTTCACTAAAATTCTGTGCTGGCAGTGGATGCCAACAATGTTTTAGAAATCAAGTTGTTTGGAAAAATAATTGTCCTTTCACTTTTGGTGCTTTGTAACAGCTTCTCTAGGCTGGGTGGGGACTTAAGCCCTCTGACATCTCTTTGACAGCCTTCACAGACATCAATGCCATATCCTCCATGAGGAAGCAATTGCCCTTCAGACTTTTCTTCTTCTTCTTTCACACTGGTGCTTACAATCCCAGCTTGCTCATCCATGGCTGGGCAGGTTACAAGCTGCCACTGTGCATAGTGAAGAAAAATGTAATTTGCAGCAGAGCTGAACCACATTCCTTTGTTCCAGTTGTTTCCTCATTGCTTTTCCTGTAACAGTCATCAAATCAGGAGCTAACTGGAGCCTAGCACAGCTACTGTTGAAGGACAAATAGTAGGGGGACAGTCTGTGGGGTGAGATGCTTCCAACACAAATAAAGGCACAGAATCTGTGCATCAAATGATAGCAGTGTGTCTTGTTGCTTATTAGGTACAGTCTAATTAGTTTAGGTATTTCCAGACCAGCCTACTGGTCTGCAGGCCCATTTGTAATATGAAGAGCAATTTGCCTTTCCACTCAAGATGATTCTTTCATGAAGGTGGCATAATGCGCTTTTTATCTTCAGGGGCAATAAGAGTAATTCCTGTTAGGGTTAAGTGTCAGCTTTTAGCATTAAGTGGTATTTGAAGGCTTAGGAGTCAGTGATAAAGTTCAGCCTAGAAAATACAGCGTATGGAATAATGGAGTGGCTGATGGGTATGCCTGGAGCTGTTAAATTTTAAGATCGGAGCCATCAACTGTAGGGGAGCAATTAGCTTACTTATTTTTTTCCTGTAGAGTCCAATACCAAAATATCCCCACTGAAAACCCCACAAAAAGGGACTTTCAGACAGGATTTCCAACTTGGCTTATTTCCTTCAGGGGCAGGCAGATTTCTTTAATATGGACTTGACAGAATTTTTTAGTTGTAAACCACTCTTAAGGTGTGCTTGAAAAAGGCAGAGTTGGGAAGGGGGGAATGTACGGAACCTAGGACATGGTAACGCACATCTTGAAGAACTAGAGGATTTTTCCTGAACAAACAAAAAATAAGCTGCTTCCAAAACTTTCCAGCTCATGTTATTCTTGTTATATAGGCTGGATTTTCATAAAGCAGATCTGAAGTCTCTGTGCACAGGTATGAAAGTGCTGTGTTGGTTTATGGACTGAGATATTTATTATGCAAATATTATTTAGAAAAAAAACCTGCTAATGCAGATTGGGCGTTTTAAATAGTTTTGCACAGGGAAGATGTGTTTTGATTAAAACTGGATACCTCCTTCCATTCCCCACCTCTAAAATAGAACTTTTTAATCCAGATAAAATCTTCAGGGCATTTGGATTAATTAATTAGTACTTCTTTCCTCTCTTTTCCCACTTACAGGCTACTGGCACAACTTGCAAAAAGAAAAATTAAATAACCTCTTTTCACCCAAAACTATTCCAACAGTATACCGAAGGAAAAACAACCCACAACCCCTAACATAAAGCTTTATAATTTTAGCGTGACACTTTGAAGCAGTGTCAACCAGCTGATCTAAATATGTCTGCCCACAACAACTTTGGGAAGATTGTTGCAATATTTTGTCTGTATATTTTAAGCCCCCCTATTTTTGAAAGAGGCTTAGCAATTCAATCGGTATCAGTTGTCAGTGTCTCTCCAGTCTTGTGTTGTTAAATTGCCCCTGCATGTTTGTCAGGTGAAACAGCATTTTTCAAGATGATATGAGCAGACATACAGCAATGTCAAGTATTTGCATGAAAAAAGGATTATAGAAATGAAATAAAATATGTGATTAGGGCTGGCTATTTGCCTTGAGGATTAACTGGATCTGCTGACTGAAAGGTAGGGTCTGTGAGCCTTGAATTATTTTGCCACTGACATGATCTATAGTTTAAATGCTTGGGTGTGGAGTTCAGGGAACAGCAAGCTGTGGAATTCTGCATAGGGTAATGCTGTGAAACTAGATGTGAACTTGATGCGCATTGTGTTTCAGCAGGGAACATGCCTTGAAAATAAGGCATGTCTTTAATCTATTTTATATGCTTAAATAAACTTGACTTAAATTGCAAGTTCCTAAACCCTTCCATAGTGAGTAGTAACGTAATTAACTTGTACCTGGCTGTATGTGAGTCATGTGGTGGTACAGATAAATGAAAGGCTACACCAATACATTCAAAGTGATTTTTTTTTTTCCTGGGGTGTGTATGTACAGCTTTGAAACACATTAACCAGTTCTAATTTAAGAGGAAAACAGCCAGCAACTAGAAAACTTGCTGGCACCCAGATCCATGCCTTACCTGGAATCTTATAATAATTTTGGTTAGAAGAGACCTTTAAGTCCAACCATTAACCTAACACTGCCAACCCCACCACTAAACCATGTCCCTCAGCACCACAATCACATGCCTAAATTTTAAAGACATGTCTTAAGAAGACTGTATTAATCTGCCCCCTTAAAGAGAGGGCTTGGTTGGATTTTCCTGTTTGACTGGATCAGGGGACTTTTAGAAGGTGTGTATCCCTCTTGAAAATCTGATTTATCTTGTAATGGTTTTTCTGGAACAGGTCATTGTCCGAAGCAATATTTATAAAGGTTAAAGAATAGTAATATCTAAAGGAAAAGGCCCTGAAAAAAAAAAAATCCATAGGTGAATAGGTTTTTAAATGCTTCTGCCTTGAGATATTCAGCAAATGTTTTAAGGTGGACTTCTGGGCATTGGTATCTGTGAGATTAGGGTTGGTACAGAATATTGCTTTGTCTGCGCAGGGAGTTGAGATTTACCCTGAATTCTCCCAACTTGCTGCTCTTACCTTTCTACTTTTTTTCCCTTTTTTCTGTTTGCCACTCTTCTCTCCATCCACAGCCAGTCTGAGATTCTTCAGCTTCTGTTGCATCAATTCATCAACCTACACAGATAAACAGTTGAATCTAGTATTCTGTTCTGCCACCACACCTCAGACAAATGTCCAGCTAAACATTTGTGTTAAAGCAAAGAACAGATAGTTCTTCTTTTGGGAAGATCATCTATGCTGGGGCAGTTCTTACAGCTGTAGAGAAATATACACGGGCAATGCACATTAATAATGTCCTCTTACTATTGTAAGCACACCTGCACTCTGATCTCTTCCTCCACTTCTTCCCGTTTCTCTTCTTTGATCAGCTCCAGGTCACGATCCTGGTGAAAATCCCATCCCTCGGCTCTGTTCTGCCAAAAGACTGTTATCCAAAAGAAAGGAAAAAAAAGGGGGTGAGTTACAGGAGCCACTGTTTCTCAAACTGCTTCTGGAGGAAAAAAATAGGTAGTTGCAGGCAGCTTTTATTAAATTATTAGCTGTATGAACCCTTACCAAGGGACCCTTAAGAAGTTCAGAGTCCTGTTCTGTTAGGATCTCTAAATCTTGAGGTTAACTTTTTTTGCCTTGGGCTGCAAATTGGTATTGTATTTCAGGAGGATAATGGGATATGGAAGGTTGTAATTTTCTGGTGGTAAAGCTGCATGTCTGGAGTGTCAGTCATCCTTAAGGTAGTACAGTATTGGCTAAACTGTATCATACCCAATGCTGGGGGGTTTATTTTTTTTAATCTGTTTTAATAGCACAGTGCTTAAATCTTTAGCATGAGGAAGTCACAAAGATGCCTCCCATCCTGAGGAACTTGCTCTCTACACATGTCTTGGCTGGCACAATGCAGGCTTTGGGACCAAAGAAAGGTGTTTAAATCAGGAAGCTTCCTTGTTCTCTCCTTCTCAGTTATGTAATGCTAAGTAAAAGCTGCTGCAACCTTGTTAGTCTTTGTAATAATTCACATGAGACTGAAATATGTGCCAGGAGCATTGAATAGGTATGCCCAGAGGACATGGAAAAGGGAGTGGGAGGGGACAGTGAGGTTGACAGAGCAATACTCTGCATCCAACCATCAAGTGATGTATGGCCACACAGAGTTTTAACTTTGGGGAGTTTGAAACTCGAAGCAGTAACAGAGACAAAATCTTCTTGGAAAAGAGACAAGGCCCACCTAAAACAGCACTGCTATTTCTTAATGTCAAGCAAAGTATAAGTAATAAGGAGACTGAATTACAGGAATAAAGGAAGTTTGTGCAAACTGGTGATGAAAATTTTAAAAAAGCCCTCTGTTTATTATAAAGTAGCAATTGATCCCGAGTTGCAGCTATTTGTTTTTGTTGAGGCAATTTGCTTTTTAGAACAAAACATAAGTGAAGTCTGTCAAGCTTGGCATGTATCCAAATTCACTATTAGCAAAAGGTACCTTTCTAATGGAAATGCCTCTCTTCTTTCTACATTCTTTGAGCTAATTTGAAGGAAGACAACTCATCTTGCATTTCAGGCCCTGATATTATCTTTATAAATGACAGCTAATCTCCAGCAGTATGTGCTAATTTGATTTCCAGGCGATTTAAAATGACAACTTTCTGCTTCAAGACATAGGCTCCTCTATGAATCTGTTTTGTACAGGGTACTTTTTCCTCTACCCACTCCTGTTTCTAAGACACTATAAATTCAGGAAGGTTGTCACAGGACCCATATAGGTGGTCATTCAGTTTCAGTCCAGTTAATAGAACACTGGCTACTATTTCCATCCCCTATGACTTTTCAGAGCCCAATTATGTGTGGTGTATTTGTGGCTTTACACATAGGGAATAGTTTTTGCAGGTGAGTGGTCTTAATTTCATAACTGAAAAGGGCAGAGACAAATAAAGGACAGTGGATTTTTTTTGGTAATGAGAAACTCAAAGGTGTAGACATGAATATCTTTAAACTATTTGTGGATCATCTTATGGTATGGCAGATGTCATATTTCAAGAGGCAAAGCTGATTTGCCTTAGTTAAAAGGTACCACCTCCAGTGTTACCAGCCTGGAATTTAAGCCTTGGGGAAAGGGGAAGTTACATGGGAGTTACGTGAATTATTAAACACTTTTCTGACTGGGTCAAAAGGTTGCAAGTGCTGTGTTTTCACAGGAGTACTAGGTTTTAGATATTTATTTTTCATACGGGTATCAATAGATTTTTTTTTTTCATAATTGTTTATTGTCATTTTTTAAATTGATTAGTGGTTAATATCCACTGCAGGCAAACCAGCAACAGTCCCCGCAGATCAGGCAGCTGCCTCGGATACTACCTGCCAATGAGCTTATTCCGAGCATTGTATTAACCACTAGGTTAGAGGTCCCTAATTTTAGAGAAGATCAATAGCTCCTAGGTGTTAGATGCGATGTTGTTCTGTTATAGATCAACTGAATATTTCAAAGTTATTTTTAAAGGCAGGTCAGGAGGCTAAGGATGTTATGTTTTCACTGGCTGGCCACAGGAGCCTGATATTTTGTTACAGATGGGGTCATCCAGCTATGGGAGCTATTTTTTGCACGTGTGTGTACGCGGTGCAATTTTTCTCCTCTAAATGTGTGTGCTTATTTTTGGATTTTTTTATATGCATATCTTAACTCATGATGGCCCAGACCACTAATGTGACTGCTAATATCACCATCTCACCAGCATTAGTTTTCACTCTGCAGACTACTTCCAATATCCCCGAATTTCAGAGAACAGCTTGTGACTAATTATTGAAATATTTCAATTATTTCAATTTATCTGAAGTATGAAGCTTTACTTAAAATGTGTACCTTCAACCTCATTTCAATGACTTGAATCTTTTGAGGCCTGGTTAAAAATATCACCACACCTTAAAGTTTGGGTCATTGGAGAATTTGGGTTCAAATAAAATATCCTCTGCAATATATATTATATATGTATATATTCCAGTGTAAAAGTAGATGTTGCACAGAAACTGGCTGTTTCCAACAATGATACATAAATCACTTGGAGCTTGACCAATGTAGTTTAGCAACAGGCAAAACTTCTAAATACAGTTCTAGAATAATAAATGTCTTGAATTCCCATGAAGTTTAGGTAGTAGTTCTAGCACGGTAGAGAAGGGAAAAAAAAAAAAATAGGGTGGAAAAATCTGTGACTGAAATACTTAAACTCATCTACATACTTAGATCTTTGAAAATATTTAAAAATAACCTTTTAAGTAATATTTTAAGTAATGAAGCAGGAAGTTTCAGGGTATGGGAAGACTTTCTTAATCGTAAGGTGTGTGAAACTAAGCAAAAATATTTATTGTTTGGTCAACAATCATTCAGGTAACTTTAGCCATGCTCAAAAGTGTCTTTAAGTAATTTCACTGTAGGTATCTGATATAAACTTTTCTTAATCAAGCCGCCTTACTTCAAGATTTATGCACTAAATAAATTTGAACTTTTGTGCAAATTGTGGTAGTAACTGAGGAATTTCTATGTAAGAATAGAAAAAAGTTCCCCCTGTAGAAAGACCAAATGCAAGCCCCCCCCTTTTTTTTCTCTTATTGATTCTGCTACTGAAAAAGTTAGAAATTATAAATACAAGAAAATGCTTATGCTGTTCGTATTAGAAGTTGCTCTATATTTAATTCTAGAGGCCTTAGAAAAAGGGAACTTATTCAGTAAACTTATTCTAAACCTCCATGGAGTATTTTGACAGTGTTCCGCAATAAAAAGCACAAAGTTCCTGTGAATGAGACAGGGTACTGTGCTGCATGGAGGAATTAACAGATGCTTACTAAAGAAATATGGTATTAAAAAGACTTCCTTCACTAGGAGGAAAAAACCCAATGCCTGAAGTTTAACTGAACAGCTACATACTGTGTATGAGATAGAACTGCAGCTATTCTTTGAAGCTTGTAAGACAGGTCTTTCTGCTTGAGGATTTCTGGTTGTGCTCTGTGCAGAAAATGTGCAGAAAATTCCTTCTTATGTGCCTTTAGAGCTGGGGGAGTAGCTGTCAACTCTGGCAGGATGGGCTAGAGATAAGCATCAGTGTTTAACTCTGAATGGCAGCCTGGAGTCTTTATCTCTCACAAAAGGATGCTGTCCGTGCCTGACCTACCTGAGCACATTATTTCAGGGTACCTGCAAGTGCTGCCAGTACATAACGGGGAGATGGTGGCACTCACACTGACTGGCTTTAGGCTTCCAATTCAGGTGCCTGAATAGGAACACAGGCTCTACAGACAGTTAATAGGCTGCTGGATTACCCTTGGGAGGCCTTGTGAGATGTAAAGGAACGCAAGATCCCCAGTTCAGCACTCTTCACACAAACAGGTAGAACTTGTTGGGGTTACTCGTGCTATACTAGTAGAGTACAAAGCAGGTATTTGGTAAGGAATGGTAGTATAGGTGTTGAGATAGAGTTTGGGTGAGAAATATGTCCCCCGTCGTCTTGTAAATCCCATAACAACTTATTATTTGAGGTAGCTGTGAAACTGGGGAGTCTCTGTTCCTATTAAACTAATTTATTTACTTCAGTGGTGTTTTTATTCTGAATATTTGCATCCTCTGCTATGTTGGGAAGCACTGTTTAAGGTCTCTGTGTAAGGAGGCCTCTTTGGCCTTCAGACAAATGTATTTTCTACAGCCTGGAGGAGTTATTTGCACAAACACAAGGATTTTGATCTATGAAGTCACATTATGTTGAAGACTGTTAGACAGCAAAACCTCAGCAGGCGATATGGGAAGCACTGGAAAGTACAGCTACTACATCTCCTACTTGCTATCATATTGCCAAGCTTACATAGCAACATGAAATCCTCCTGTCCTCTTATTGCTACTTCACAGCAGGTAGGGCCTCTACACTGCTCCTCGGGGCTTGCTGGACGGGAAAATGCTGGTCTTGTTATTGCTGGTCTCCACTTGCAATTTCATCCCGAGTGCATCAAAAAGCACAAGTAATGTTCTTGGCCAGTTAAGGAAAGAAGCACAGATGAATTTGATCCTTATCTAAAACTCCTGATAACTTCTGTGGGGTTCTTGATGTAGCACTCGAAAGTAGAGTCTGGGATTAATTCCTCTTTAGCCATAAAACTGTTTTATGATTTGTAACATGTAATATAATCCTAATTGATAGAAGTCAAAGGTTGGGTAAAACTTCTGGTGTACATTTAGAAAGTAAGTTGTACAATTCTTTCTCTCCAACCAATCCCAATCAGGTAGAAAACCTGATGTCAGTAATTTGTCAGGAGGAGGGAGTAGTGGAGAATTTTTTTTTACATAAGGTGAAAAGTGTTTTAGAAATTTGAAAATCCCTATTTTTTGGATGCCTTCCGAGTGAAACAGCAACCAATCTCCTAGCTATAAAGTTGACTTCTGCTTATTAAGTTGCACACACTTTGAATAAACTTGCTTCATTCAAATTCCAGCAGTGTTTCAGTGCCTTTGCTTGAAAAGATGATTCTCCTATTAAAGCACATAATCAAAAAATAATTTGACAACCTGTAAACTGGGTATATAAATTAATCCTTGGACACTTTTCATAAATGAGAGGAGGACAGGATTGAGTTACAGAGGAAGACAGAATGAAGAGTTATAGGAGTATAAAAACATTGGTGCTGAAGCTTGATCTACAGAACAGTACTTCTGGATTATTTGTTATTCAGTTGTCATTTTCCTGCCCTCAGAAAATCCGAGAAAGCCCCTGTATGAACATACAAGAACTTTGGTTCTAGCTTGGCTGCTTTCTCTCACAGAAGTGTACCTTCCTGTATTATTAGCTTGATGATTGAGAGACTCCCAAGGAGACTTGAGATACTGAGAGACTCCCTTCCTAAATACCATTTTATCTAATGTCCTCATTTCTATAATGTTCCATAGTTTGGGTAGCTGCACTATTTGACCTTATAGAAATGACTTTCAGATTAAGTTGAATTAGAAGAACATTCCAGCTGTAATTGTTATCTTTTTCTACTGACCTTTGTATTGACTGTTTCCTTCCTCTATTATTGAAAGGAAATTACTGGGAGCCATTTTCCAGCCTTCCTCCTGGACTGGGGGTGGCTGTGGGGTGAAAATAATCAGAATATTAAGATGTAGAAACTTTGCAAGTATGACAATGTTGTAATTTTAACTGGATTTTTAAAGATTTCTTGTAATCTGAGGAATAAAATGCTGTTATCTCATCAACAAAAATCTTCCTAGCAGTCTATAAGGGAGTTTTAACCCACTGAGGGGTGTGTCTGTGTGTGCCTGTTCATCACTTGATCTACTAAGGTCCCAAGAATTAAATTTAGGCTTGTTTGAGCATGTAATATAAGTAGGAGACTTGCAACATGTAAATGAAATTACCTTGCTGTTTTTTCTGTTAATCTTGTTGTAGCACTTGCTACCTCCCCCCCTGCTCCTGAAAAGGAATTCCCAACTTGTGGGTAATTCAAAACTGTTGAAAATGTATTTTAATCTATAATCAGAAAGCAAAATAGGGATTTTGGTGTATCTTGAGGAAAAAAAAAAGTTTCAGGTTTATCAAAACACTTTTTGATGTTTTCCTCTCTAAAGTAAATGACATTGATGTGTTTCTAAACTAGTTTAATTTCATTGAAGCAGTATTTCTGATGGAAAAGCTTGCCAGAAAATGATGAAAGCTTCTTTGTGTTGCATCAATTAAGTCCTCAAAATGTTGTAAGATGATAGTGGGAAATCATATCACTGTTTGGGGAAGGGTTGAATGTGGATTTAGACAAAACAACACAAGTTGTATCAGACTTTGCTAACCAGTGTTAGTCTGTAACCCGCTGGTTGGTTATCAGTGAGATACAAATTGGAGCTCTTGGAAATAAGTAAAATGAAACAAACCCCTTAAATATACCTCTGGAATTCGGTGCCACTGCACACCCACTATCAGTAGATAGTTGCAGACAGGTCATGTGAAGTATGTTTCTAATTAAAATGTTGTTCTAATTTAAGTTTGGACCCAGAACAACATGCAAAACCTAAATACATTTATTGCTTCTACCCTATGCTCTATAGATGTATTTGAATGAGATTCAGGATTTTCTTCACTAAAATTTGAGAAACATTTGGTGAAATACAAGCAAGTGCTTAAGAGTTTGCCACCCCAAGCTCAAATTCCTAGTTGCTCTATGGATTCTCAGTTTTTCCAGGGTGTGGCATTTTGAGAATCATCCTTGGATCTTTTGCAGTAGAATCCATTCTTTTAAACTCTTTTTCTGTGGTATTTAATAGAAAGTTATTAAAGTATGATGTTCTAAGAGGAAACACTGATAATTGCAAACTACTTTAAGCAATGTACTGTCCAAAACAGCCAAAAACTGGATTCTTAATTTTTAGCCTCTTAATCATACATGACACATTAATGTTTCTTTCATTGTTACAGTAAGCCAATAATTTTAATTACTAGCTCCTGTGATTTTTATATACTGCTGTAAATAATATTGTTGTGTCAGTTCCATTGATTTTTCATCAAAACCACTGTGTGTCTACAGGCCAGTTTCAGAACTCTGTTCTTTATTCCCCTCTTGTCTCTTTTAACAGCTTCAGAGTCAGTGTAATATGAAGAACAACTTCTTCAGTCAATGTCTTTTTCTCCAGTTGTTTGACTGATTCCAAGCATGTTCTGTGTTAAGTGCTCTAAGACACCTTGAACCCACAATACGTTTCTCTCTAAGCAGTGATGGAAATACCAGTTAGAATAGATTTCTGAAGCTTTCCAATGTCAAGCTCATAGGAGGTGATGCACATTTTTTGATTTGACTCCATTATACTGAATTAATAGAATTGAAAGAATGAAGTAGAGAATGCTGAGCTGAAAATGCAGGAACGTCCGGCCCGGTTCTGATGTTTGCTGTGTGTGAAAGTTGCCCAAATTACTGGAAAGAGCTCAGAGAAAAGCCAGAATAATCACAGAATAGAATCATAGAATGGTTTGGGTTGGAACTACCTTAAAGATCACCTAGTTCCAACCCCCCCGTCATGGGCAGGGACACCTCCCACTGGACCAGGTTGCTCAAGACCCCACACAATCTGGATTTGAATACATGCACAACTTCCCTGGGCAACCTGTGCCAGTGTCTCACCACCCTCAGAGTGAAGAATTTCCTTCTTATTTCCAAACTAAATCTCCCCTCTTCCAGTTTGAAGCCATTACCCCTCATCATACCACTACAAGCCCTTGTAAAAAGTCCTTCCACAGCTTTCTTGTAGGCCCCCTTCAGATACTGGTAGGCTGCAGTAAGATCTCATGGTTAATAATGACCTTCCTAGCTTTGGAAAACCAAATTCTAGGATACAGGGAACTCAGTCTATTAGATCTATTGGAAGGAAATCTGAGAGGTAATTTTAGGAAAACGATTTAAATATAGATCAAAAAATTGTAGGGACAAATATTTTAGAGGAAGAAATTTACCATCTTACTGGTG
This sequence comes from Megaceryle torquata, assembly GCA_024611175.1. Lineage (NCBI taxonomy): Eukaryota > Metazoa > Chordata > Aves > Coraciiformes > Cerylidae > Megaceryle > Megaceryle torquata. The sequence continues at coordinate 68,672 of JANIJG010022385.1, forward strand.
AAGACAGAAAGAGAATAGTATGACCTGACCAAAGATGAATTTGGACAAGTTGACATACGATGCAGTTTCCTAAAAGCAAAGATCATTTAGAAAATGGTGTGGGGGTGTGTGTGGAATTGTAATTGAAAGTATCAAGAAAGCAAGGGAGAAGGGAGAGAGTCCTGTTCTTTGAGGTCTGTGGATTGCTTGACTCTGCAGGTAAATGGATGGAAGGGCTTCAGCAAGGCTTTTGACACTGTGTCTCATAACATTCTCATTGCTAAGCTTGGAAAGTGAGGGTTAGTTGAGTGAACCATGAGGTGGGTTGCACTAGCTGAACAACAAAGTTCAGAGGGTTGTGATCAGTGGTTCAGAGTCTAGCTGTGGAGGCCTGTAGCTCATGGTGTCCTTCAGGAGTCTTGTTCAACATATTCATCAATGACCTGAATGGGGGGACAGAGTGGACCCTCAGCAAGTTTGCTGGTGACGTAGAACTGGGAGGAGTGGCTGACACGCCAGGGCTGTGCTGTGTTGGCTAAAGAGGAAACACATAAAATGCCGCAAGGGCAAGTGTAGGGTCCTGCACTTGGGCACAAATAACCCCCTGCACCAGTACAGGTGAGGGGCTGACTTGCAGGAAAAGCAGCTCTGCAGAGAAGGGCCTGGGAGTCCTGGGGGACAACAATGGGCCCTTGTGGCCCAGAAGGCCAATGGTCTCCTGAGGTGCATGAAGAGGAGGACTGGCAGGTTGAGGGAGGTTCTCCTTCCCCTTAGTGAGGCCATATCTGGAGTACTGTGTTGAGTTCTGGGCTCCCCATTTCAAGACAGACAGGGAACTACTGGAGAGAGTTCAGTGGAGGCCACAAAGATGATGAGGGGATTGGAGCCTCTCTGTGACAAGGAAAGGATGAGACCTGGGGCTGTTTAGCTTGGAGAAGAGAAGGCTGAGAGGGGATCTCCTCAATGCTGATCAATAACTAAAGGGCAGGGGTGAAGAGGATGGAGCCAGACTCGTGTCAGTGGTGTCCAGTGACAGGACAAAGAGCAGTGGGCACAAACAGGAACCCAGGAGGCTCTGTCTGAACAGAAGGAGGAACTTCTTCCCTGTGAGGGTGCCAGAGCCTGGCCCAGGCTGCCCAGAGAGGTGGTAGAGTCTCCTTCTCCAGAGAGATTCCAAACCTTCCTGGACAATGTGATCCTGGGCACCCTGCTCTGGGTGACCCTGATGGAGCAGGGGGGTTGAATGAGATGATCTCCAGAGGTCTCTTCCAAACCCCTATCATTTGGTAATTCTGTGCACTTTTGCTCTGGAGATTTTGCTAATGGGTTTCATCAAGGGTAAAATGTCTTGCTGTTAAACATTTCTGGGTGAAACCTAGGGATGCACAGCCTTACTTGTGTTCAGTAAGACAGGTTGCAGCATGTTACTGGGTGAAGCAGCCCAGACTGATCTAACATGCGTTCTGCTATTGAAAAGGATCGTATAGTGCTGATGTTGTGTTATTTCTTATTTTACTTAGGTGCCCAGTGAGAAATCAAATCAGCACCTTACAGAGAAAGAAAATTAAGTTACTTTGATATCCAATGCACTTTTAAAAAGATTGCTATCAGGCTTTTCAGAAATATTTAAATAATTTCCTTCTGTGACCAAACTGTTGTTTTCTCTAAGAACTGAAGTTAGGAGCAGGGCTTTTTTTTTTTTTTTCCCTCCTATGACTTATAGCCCATAGTTATTTTAATGAGTCCTGCTGTTAGAACTTTTCCAAATACTTCTCAGCTGGTCTTAGATACGATTTTTTTTATCCCCTGTCAGTATTATAACCTTGGAGAGAATGTTCCCTTAGTTCTTTCTCAATGAACCATAGAGAACCTGATAATAATGGCTCAGAATTTTACTTGACAGAACTCGTGGTGGCTGAAGAGAGCAACAGGAAGTTATAAAGCCCCGGAGCCCTATGTTGATGTGTTGTTTTATTTGGGGTCTGGTTGTTTGGGTTTTTTTTCTTCCCTATTTCAAAACAACCTTGCAGAGGCTATGAGGGGACCAAGATTAATTTTTGGTATTGTTGATTCTCATCTAGTGAAATGTGCAAAACTAACATGAATCAAATTTATCCTGTGAAAGTCAGGTTTTCAACCAGATGACTGAGTCGTTGTCCAGTTTCAGAAGCTTGGGTTGTGTTTGGCATTTTTAGCATGCTTGAACATTAACATCTCACTGAAGTGGCTGGAACAGCCTTTTTCATTGCTTGTGTGAGAGTAGAGGCATCACAGGGCTTTGTTCTGGGCCAGCTGGGTGGGAAGGAATGAGGACAAGGGTAAAGCCATGGACACCCTCGTGAATCCTCTCAAAAAGAACTGGTCTGTCTGAGATGCTACAGGGTTATATGACTGTGAATGGTAATGTTCTTTAAAGCCTTTAATTTTAAAAGGTTTTCTAAGCAGTTGCCTTCATACGTATGCTCTATCTAATCTTTCCCATAGAGTTCTTCAGTGCATCTGCTGATTTAAGGGGTCACAGTATGAAGTGGTCCCACAGAGCTGCACTCAGCACTAGTACAAGTCACCAGAAGTCTTACAGACAACAAATAACTCAGTATCAGTATTATTTGGTTTAGGTCTGCAGGCATTACATTTCTTTCTCCTGTGTTGCTACATCAGGTTGGATCTGCTCTGATGCTAAGATACAATGCATTAGTACTTGTAATCACCTTCCACTGCTTGCAGTCTGATGCCTTCACTACTGCTGTGATAGTGGACCCTGTGATAGCATCACCCTGATGGCAAACAGCTGTCTGAAGATGTGTGGCCAGAACTTAACAATTCCTATTTGCACAGGAGCAGACATTACCTTTTCTAGCTGGCAATGCAAGGTCAGGCTTAACAAGTTTGGAAAACACACTTAGGTGTGCTGCTCCTTTAGCCTGCTGGCCATTTTCATTTACAGAGGGGAAAAAAAATCCAACCCCAAAACCTTAAATGTTGTTTCATATGACTCAGAGTGTTCATGTGGCTATCCAAGCTACATGTTAACACTTTAATATCTACCTCCCAATTAGATAGACCAATGCTTCCTAAATGCATGTAGTTTAGGTTCCTGGCTAGCTGCTATGTTATGTTCCCAGCTATCTGTTAATCCAGTTTAATGGATGTTGTCCAAGAAAAGCATCCATTTCTTTGTTATATGGTTGTTCTAGGGTTAGGATTTAAAATTAATTTGTGTAAAACTTGCAGTGAAGGGTAAGCTTTGCCCCAGAAAACTCATCCTTCTTCACATACTCGGAAAGATATTAACGACCCTTATTTTAAAAAAAAAAAGTTTCAACTTTGTTTATACAGTAAAGTAAATGAGAAACCAATGTTGCTGCTTCAGCAAAAGCCTGCAGGTTTTGTTGCCTAGCTTGCTTTTGAAGATGCCCTTTGGTCTGTTTCAGAGGTGTTTTCCTCAGTGAAGTTGCCCCTGAAATAATTTTAAAGCCTATCAGCCCTTAGTATATCAAGGATTTTAGGGTGTTTATCCCGTTCAATGTTGTCCACTGACTTAAAGCAACAAAGAGTTCATACCCCACAAATACGGACTGATAATAAGTGACTGCTATTTATAGCCTCATAGAATATTTGCTTGCAGTACAAAAGATGCAGCTGGCCAATCCAGGACTGTACTTAGAAGTCAGTTTGAAATCTACACAAGCTCTGAGGTGGGCATCCAAGTGAGACTGAATTTATTGTTTCCTAGTTCTTGTATGAAGGGGTGGCAGTAACTAAGTTCTCTGTACCCCAATTCAAAGGGGAAAGGCTTAGTTAGATAGCTGGCCACCATTTTATTGGCACATAAAGAAAAGCAACAGCACTTTGAGGAGTGCGCACACGTTCTTGGCAAAAATGTCAAAGCCACAAAATGTACTTTTCTCCTCATCTGTGTCTCTGGCAGTCTGCACCAGCTCCTCCCACTGAGCTGAGTCATGGCCAAGCAAATGGTTATTTCTAAAGGGAGAGGTAAAATCCAGTTCCCTGGAACTATCAAGGTGATGGAAAGGCTGAGATGGATTGGCCTCAGGCAGTCCCTGTGTCTTCTGAAACAAAGCCCAAAGCCTTGGTGACCAGTCTAATGTAAAATAATTGCTTCTGCTCACACATGGCTGAACAGGCCGGACTTCGTCTCTGTTTTTACAAACTTCCAAATATTTTTACTCCAGGATGCCTTACTTTATTTCCAGATTTCTGTGGTGTTTTTCCTCTCATTTTTTCCTTCCCTTTTTCTTCTTTTTTCCCCTTTTGGTCTTTTTTCTGCAAGGCCATCTTCTCTTTGGCAGCCAGTTCCTCAATGATCTGAAAGACAGAAAGGAATGTGAAGAACTGGTCAAATATTTTCATGTGTTAGGTGTGTTAGAGATCTGCTGTAAGAGTTATGAACCAGTGTGCATTTTTCCTCCTTCGCTTTTGGCTTTCCAGTACTGGGGAAATACGGTATCTGCTACATTGCTTGGTAGCCCTCTAGGAACTCCAGAGTGGCTGATCACTAGAGGGAAGTCCTTTCAATTTATGTTGAGGGTACTCCCACCTGCAAATAGTAGGTGATGACTACCCTAATATATCACTGGAAAAGAAGTGATTTTTGTCCTAAACCCCAAGGGCTTTTACAGAGCAAGACCAATTCTCAAAACCACCCAGAAGCACAATATTCTAACGACCTACAACTTAATGTTCCCTCTGGATTTGTACTCAGATTATGAATTTCTCCTAGTGTTTCTAAGGCAGATTGATTTTATAGCGACAGGTTTTTGAGAGACTGCCATGAGGCATGTCTAATTTCAATATGTGTCTGAAGACTGAAATTGTTATAGTGGGTGAGAGTGGTTTGATAGAGATATTGTGACAAGCTCTGACAGATACACACAGATAGCCTAGCACCTTTATCCTTGCAACTGGGTACAGCTTCATCAATTTCTTTAAATTTAGTTCCTGGCCATTTATACTTTATTTTCTGAAAAAGGTAGAGGGTGAAATTTGCTCTTTTTCCTACCATTCTCTTGTCTTCCATTGTGCTCTCTTGTCCCCTAGAGGAATTCTATGATCACTTACTGATGAGTGTAAACCAGAAAATCTGTGGCAGCTGAAATTTATTAATGGATCATTAATATTGGCAATACCATGAAAATAGAAAATAAAGCATTTCCAACTGCAAGACATGGATTCCTGTAACAGTAAAAATATTTTTCTAAAGAATGCCATTTAATGCTTTGAAGATTGGACAGTGGGAGGGGACAGTGATAGGGGCTATGCTTTGTAGCCAGTGAAATTTCATTAGTGGATCTCCCCGAGCATTTCAGTGTCTTACATTTAATTAAATATGGTAATTTAAACCCCAAGCACCATTCAGTCATATCTTGTGGTGATAAGCAGTGAAGCATTTCATTCCCTGGGATAGATTAACAGATTGACTAGAGTTCAAAATAAGTTTTTAGTGTCCCAGCAGGCATGTTGTATCAAAAACCAACAGAGCTGCTACTCGAAGGGTATTCTCTACCGTAGTGCTAGTACCCAGCCAGGAATCCAGCCTCGACACTTCCACCTTCTGCTCAGACTGCCCGCGAAAGGGGAACTGTAACTGGTTCCAGCATCTCTGAGTGAGTTTATCCACCGGAATGCTTGTAAGCATGCATGTGATTGACAAAAAGTTTTTCTATTTTATGCAGGGTTTTGGAGTTCTACTGGTGATATTTTAGGTTTATCTAGACGCTGATCAGAATGGTTTCACATTTTTATGCAGATGAATGATACTGAAAGGGGTTATACAGAGTTTCTGTTCTCATGAACCTGCTCTGAAAGGGACTGAATTGTTGAACTGTCCTCTTCCTTTTGTCTTGCCCTCATCCGTTTTGTAAAGTGTGGCAAGAAAAAAAGGTGTTTACTATTTTCAGCGCTGCAGTACAAGCTAAGGTGCCAAGTCTTGAACTAACTGCTCATACAGGAACAGAGAATAACAGCGCTTGCAGTGAACGCTGAGCAAGATTGACAGTAACATAAGAAGCTATGTCAGGAAATGTGCAGAGTGACTGTGAGCAGAGGTCAGGCATGTCCAAACAGCACCTGTATGGTCTCTCTCCTGTATGCCTCGGCAATGTGTACGTAGCCTGAGATGCCATCTAGTTTTGGCGAGATGCCCCAAGGCCATGCAGGTGGCAGTGCCGTCAGCATGTGGAGTCTGACTTTTCTGATGAGGCTGTTTGCTTCTTGAAAGAGAATGATAGAGAAAATATAATTTTTCCCTACTGTGTAAGCTATGCCTTCTGCTCTATAGCCCTTCAGTGCAGCTCCTCCAGCTCTGCTTTCACCTCTGTTCTAAGTAGCTCCATAATTGCAGAGGACAGGGAGCTGGGATGAAGCTGGAAGTGTATCTAACCTTAAATGGCCAGTGCGCTTCTCTACTGAAAAATTTCCCCTCCAGCTACCAGAAGATGCCTGAAGACTCTGATGAAAGGCAAGGAAATAAAGGGAAGAGAAAGCAAAGGTTAGTTTGAGATACTAAACAATTCACTCACATTATAATAGTTCCCCCCCCCCCAAAGAAAACTTCATAGTGGAATAAAAGCAGGGTATTTTTCCAAATTATTTTAGGCTGCCCTTTTCTTTGCCAGGTTACCTTTTTTTTTGAAATGATGCAAAAACACTTAAAACAAACTCTTGAGGAAAAGAATGTGCATCATTAAGAGCAAATAAATTTGTCTCCTTTCTTATTTTTCTAGTCTTGATGTAGGGCTCCTGTTGTGCTGATGATGACTCTTCTCCAGTTCTGTTTTCTTATGAGTCTGAAAACAAATTTTCCTTTGACTGGCATCCCAGAAAAGTCAAATTGACTTTTGTATTCATACATCAGCTCAAGTGTGTTTCCAAACTCTTGCAGTGAAAATTCCCTTTTTTGGAAGAGAGGGGCAGTAAAACAGTGTAGCCTAGGAATAGAAATGCCTGGTGTTGGTTGATATGAGACAATGAGGACAAAAATCTCCGGCTGCCAGTAGGAATCACTTGTGTTCTGCTGTCCTCAGCCATAAAATGCTTGGTGTTGGCTCAAGCAAGCTTGATACTGGAGGTGTTTTTTTCTCAAGAATAAGCCTTTCCCTCATCCTCGGAAAGCAGACCTTACTTGAACTTCTTTTCGTTATTAGTGGTGTGAGCATAAATTAAATGCAAGGATAAGAGTGAGTTTGGGAATTCTGGATCTCTAGCCATGGCAGGTGAGAGCCAGCCTCAGAGCCTCGTAATTCTGTCTCTTAACACCATTTAAAATAGAAATACTTTATACACACATAGCCCAATGGTCCTGGAAATAAAATGTGCTCTCTGAGCATTTCCAGAAAGAAGATATTTTGAAACCTAAGACAAAAAATAAAAAGGTTTCTTCAACAAAATGGACTGTTTGAGACAGGAAGAGATGCCATCCCTACGTCCCAGAGTAGCATGCCAAATGTGGGACTGCCCATTTACATCACTTGTATGTAACATGCAGGATGCTGCCTCATGAGCTTGAGGACACTCAATTATAGTTCTTTCTATGGGATGATTATTCCTGTAAGGTGATACTTTTTTCCTTTTTTTCTCAGTTGGAGATGTTATTTTCATCATGGTGGGTCTGGGACTCTGTCCCATCTAGCTAGCTGAGGGCCAGTATTCTGGGTTCTGTTTGTGTAGTGTTCTCCTGTCAAGGCATTTCTAAGTGTTGTTTACTTTTATTTTACTTGTTTGTGATATTGAATATTAATTACTGTAGTATTGCACAGTGTGTCAAGTGAGGACCAGGAGCATATGTTTGCACAGCAGCTAACACTCACACCTTCTCTAGATGCTGCTGGATAAGATACTGTGGTGACAGTAATGTGGATGTGACTTTGTCCTCTCTGCAGCAATTGAACGTGCAACCAAAATCTTGGTGAGTAACCATCTTTTTTTTCTAATAAGTTGTTTAATATTGGAAATGAGGGGGGGGAGTTGTGAGACAGGGAATGTGCCTGCTAAATGGCAACTCTCTTGGCTTATTTTCATGGTGATGAGACTTAATGAACTACAGGAAGAGATCATAATTCTTCTGGCAGCAGTATAAGGGTAAAGCTAAAAATCATCACATCCGATGATTATCTTCAGAGCAAAACATAGAAAACCATTAGGGACAGACATCTGGAATAGATGCAGGGAGATTACACTGATGCCTCAATCTGCCATTTCACTTAAAGGGTATTTAAGGTAGAGAAAAGCTTCTTTTCAGTCAAGATACCGTATGTGTTTTTCTGCCTCAACCACCACCAAGTACTTTACATCAGGATCTCTTTGGCGTATCTTTTTGAAAGGTATTTGTAAAATGTCATGGAAGTGGTTTGCTCAGAAGGCCAGCTATGTTACAAAGTCAAAGAAGGTCAGAGCTGTCAAAGGGTAAAGAAATATAGAATATATAATAATGCAGCAATGGTTCGTGAAGTGATTAATTTGTATTTTATTTTCCCCAAAGTGTCTTTACCTAAGTCTTATAAAATGCTCACTTTTTAAATACAGTTTGGTCTGGATTTTTCATGGAGTTTAACTTGGGAGTAACCAACCCAGTTACAGAAGCTAATATATAGAAGAGGTGAAATCTTGTCTCCCCTGAAGTCAAGGACAAAACCCCCATTAACTTCAATGGGGCCAGGATTTCATTTGTTATGTTGCCCAGTAGACCAGTGTGGAACAAAACCAGTTGCCTTAGGGATTTTTAATACGCAGCTGACTCAGATGAACAAAAAATTGTTTTACTTGTCTGACGTTCAGGGAAAATCATGATTGTACTGAAGTTTCTTTTGCTAGCTGCATTCTGGTTATCTGTTGAGGTTGTGACATCTATTCTGCTCTCGGTTGTGCTGTCTAGAAAATGAGAAAAAATGGGCCTAAAAATCTTTGAAAGTCAGATAATTGCTAGTAAAAAAATGTTAGGAAAATAGATGTAGGTTTTTATTTTCTTCCTTTTTAATTTTCTTTTATGCAGAGAAAACAGGAAGTAAAACCATCTCTAGACTTTTGGCATCCTTTTTTTGGTTGGTTGGTTGGGTTTTTTTTGTTGTTGTTATGCAAGGACAAAGCAGATGGCCAGAAAAGACAGCAAAATAGTTGAAGGTGGGAATTCAAAGCTGGGAGTAGGACAGCAAGAATATATTTGTCCATAATCTACGACCACATCCAGTTTTGCTCAGTAAAACTTCTTGCAACATTTTCTTTGAGTTGTGTTTATCCCTGTTGGTAGCAGGAATAGCATCATCTTCCCTAAAGCTTTCTCCAGCAACAAGCCACGCTTGCATGTTGGCTCCCCTACTGCTCAGTGCAGCCAACAGAGCCTTCTTGACTCTGGCATGTGTTTCTACTTTGGAAGCTGAAAACCGATGGTTCTCCTTCACTCTGTCTGGGGCTGAACAACAGAGTGGCTTAGATACAGAGGCCAGCAGGGTTGACCTTGGCGTGCTCTGAACTTGGCTAAGAGCAGGAGCATGCCCTGAGATTGGTTTTAGTCACAGAGAGCTGCTTGTCACAGTTTTCTTGTGTATTTTTTGTAAGTGAAATAACTAAACGTTAGAGAACTGTGCTTTATGCTGGACTAGTCTGTGTTTACACCCCTTCAAATCACAAAGAGACTGACAGTATACCCCAGGCTTTTCCCTGTAATTCCAGGAAGGACTGAATCCAAAATACTGGTTTACCATATCTGTGTTAAATCATCAGCTGATGAACATAACATTCTGTCTCAGCAGAGGAGCTTTAAGAACTACAGAGGTCAGGTTTTGACTGGTTTTCCTAGCCCACTAATAGCCACCCCTGGTTCACTCAGGGGCCAAATCCTGCTCCTGTGTGTGCAGGGCTTCCTGTTTATAAGTCCCCTCAACAGACTCATCATCCTGCTAAGATCATTGTGGCAGGTGGAAATGCCAACCACTGCCTTCACTGTCTCAACTGGTCTTAATCACTTTCTCTGTGTGACACCCAGATGATCAGAGGAAGAGATTATCAGCCACTTCTATTAGCCAGAGAAATCAGAGGGATTTTACCAAGACACAAAAATTGAGTTCACTATGAGGATACATGAGATATAAACTAAGATACTTCCTTCACTTGAATGTTCAAACTCGTTTAATGATCCTTGGCAGTAAAACAAAATTTAGGCCTGCCTGGGTAAGCATATCTTCTCTGCTTAAACTGATTATTACTAGGCTGTGCTGATACTGAATGCGAGCACACTGGAACCAGGTTCACAGAATGGTTTGGGTTTGGAAGGGACCTTTCAAGCTTATCTAATTCACCCTCCCTTGCAGTGAGCAGGAACAGCTTCAACTGGAGCAGGTTGCCTAGAGCCCTGTCCAACCTCACCTGGAAGGTTGGGTTTCTACCACCTCTCTGGGCAACCTGAGCCAGGGTCTTACCACCCTCAGTGTAAAGACTTTTTCTTCTCAGTAACTAAACTAAATCTCCCCTCTTTCAATTTCAGCCTTTGGGGCAGCTTTGGAGGCCCATTTTAAATCAAGACTCTTTATAATCTGTAATATATATTTCTCCTAGTAGCTAGCATCAATCGAACTTGGGGATTTTGCAACAACAGAGCAACTCTTTGTAGCTGAGCCCTTTCCTCTTAGCTCCCTCAGCCATTTATCTGTAATTTGCATGCATGAGCACCTTCCACTCCAACCAAGTGGCTGCATAACCTGAAATGGAACAAATTTTGGTACATGCCTTTCATGGTTTACCCTGGAAGAAAACAATCCTTTCACCTGCAGCAAAACCAGAACAAACAAACAAACAAACCAAAATAAAAACAAAATTAAGCATAAGGTTCCTAGAGTACTATAGGCCATTGTTATGAAAAATTAGTACTTAAATAGACATTCTTTCTGGCAATTCTTTCCCCAATCCCATTAACTTTTTTTCATGAGAGGAATGACAGTACCTGCTCTGGAGTTTTTTGAGAAAAAATAGCCTTTGAACCTCCTGCCTTTTCAGTAGGGTAGTTGGGAAACTTGCCTATGATGTGCCTGTGTGAGAAACAAAAGTGGAAAAGCAATTAAAATCCCTCATACTTCATCTGGTTGACAAAGATGTTAAATAGTGGGGAAACACACCCTCCATCATCTCCTACTCAAACCCAGTTCTACAAATTCCAGATTGTATTTCCATGTTACAATCTCTATCTCTGAGAATTTCACAATTAGGTGGTGAGGGGGCACTAAGTGACTTTGTGGTAAGTTTTCCTGGTAACACAGGGTTCTTCCAGACTTTTCAGAAAGATGTTACAAGATACATAATAATAATAACTACAGTTTAAAGGCCATTTATATTGGTAAGACTCTCTTCTTTCACTTTTGTAGCATTCGGGATGATGATATTATGATTTTCTGATTGTCTGGTAATACCACAAAGATTTTCTGTTCCAAAGAAAATTCTGACACTTCAGAAAAATCCTTGCACCACTTTCAAATAGAATGGTTATCTTTCCTGGAAATAAAATGCAATTTCCCTGGAGAAGAAAGGTCAATGTGATTCATAAAAATTACTTAGATTTTTTTTTAATAAATTTGATACCCAAGGGATTTTGCTAGTCTACTATTGAAGAATAGACTCAATTTTAAATGGAGATCTTTGGAACAGAGCCTCTGTTATGTTTCTATAGTTCCATGTGCAGTATGTGGATCCCCAGCTAGTATTAATGTAATACTAACTCCAAAAAAATAACCAAACCTTCATCAGTGATTGTAAGCTCTGAATTACTCAACAATTACTAGTTCTATATGCAAACAGATGCAAAACTTTGGTCATTGCATTCCCAGAAACCAGTCTGCGTGAACAAAGGGGTGTCATTGTTAGTGTATTTTATTTTATTTTTTTAAATCTAGTAAGAATGGGGTTTTGGACTCTAAACCCCTGTATCATCTAGTTAGATTAATGTTAGATCATGTTTCATTTTTTTACAAACTGCCAGAAAATAGATCAATTTTATGTTAAATGTAGTCTTGTTTTAAATGCTACAAGTCTGGCTTACAGTAATAGATTTCTTAATCTGATATTCAGGCTGTTGTTCCTTTACTGATGCCAGCTAGGAAAAACAATATGCTCTGCAGGTGAAGAACTGGTTTGGAATAAACCACCCACTGAATGTGGTATCAGTGCCAGCTTTCAATTAACATCACATTTGGTATTTGCATATTAGCTTTTTCAATTTTAAAATAATTTACAGCTCTCAGAGATAGAAATATTTATCCCTTGGGTACGTGTGATGAATGTATATATCTCAGTGCTGTAGAAATTCTATCAAATTCTGAAATTTGGAATTGTGTTCCAGTTTTTAATCTGTATTTTCAGGGTGATTCTTCTGCTCATAGCTGGTGCAGCTGTTTGGGATGATGTGGCTCATCTCCTCTTTTTGTAGCAGCTACACCAAGAGTTTACATTGAAAAATTACCTGAATTGTGTGAAAAGATTGGCAGTGACTTCTCAAGTGGAAGCGTCAACCATTTACTAGCTGAAGGATTTGGCCTTCCATTGAGGCTAATGCAAAATATAAATTCCCATGGTCATCAGTGACCCTGAGAGCAGACAGCCACCACATGTTTCAGCCATGCTAATTCTTCAGGGACATCTGGTTGGTTTTTGGTTGTGTGTTGTTTTTTGGGGGTGTGTGTTGTGTTTTTTTTTTTTTCCTTTCTGGACTTTGTGTACTGCTGTTTAGCATATCAACGGCTGTTTGATGCTCAGGCAGCAGTATTCTTATTTCCCCATCTGACCTCTTGTAGGCTTTTTGTCTTTCTCTTCTAGGCTTAAATGACTACAACTTCAGCCTTGTAATGCCTGGAAAGCATGCACATGCATGACCTTTATAGACAAATTCCTCTCTTTATGAAAACCTTTGAGTTCAGAGGTTAAACCAGGGCTTCATTTGAGCTGTAAATCTGCACAGAAAAAATGCAGTCATTGATCTTCCGGTCAAAAGTCCATTTTAAGCATAATGAATCTCAATTTTCATTCTCCATTCCCTTTTTTTGGCAGCATTCTACTCAAACCCATCACAATGAGTTGCCTCATGCATTTGTCGTAAGATGCTAATTTGGATTCAACTGGACCTAAACTATTTTAAGTTTTTTTACAGTTGTTGATAATGTGACAAAACACCGGGATAAAATGAGCAGCCAGCATGCACTTCACGAACAGCCAAGGATACTCCCGTATCTTTGTTCCATCAGATAAACTACATGTAATCTATGATTTCAGAGGGTCCCACCAGGCTTATCTCACGTTAAACAATGAACAGCTCTTGAATTAACAGGATCTCCCAAACACATAGACTGATTTTAAGCTTGCTTTATAGTAGTAATTGTTCAAATAATTGTAAACTGCCCTCCACTTTTGAAACTTCCTAGAAACTAAGTAGTATTCAAGAATAGAGACAGTCTGAAGGTAATAATGCTGAAATAAAATTAATCCAGATGATGCAAGAACTTGCTCTACACTAGCATGCTGGCGTGTTTTCCTGGAGGTGTTGAGGAGAACTTTATGGTGGAAATCTTTCTTGGTTCCACCTATGTAACACTGGTGGCACAACTCTGCTGTAAAGCAAGACTTACGGAAGGTGGAGCTGCAGACGTTCCCATAATTAGCAACTAGCCTGAAAATTGAACTGGGGAGTAGAAGAACATTATACCTGCACCTGCATCGCTCATTGACTCCAGAAGTTTAGTTGCAACTATATTCACTGTAAGGTTTTAGCCCACGGGAGATCACTGAGTGTGAATTTCAGACTGGTGTTTATTTAGATTGCTCTTGGTTGAGTGAAAAAAAGAAACCCACTTGCTTTGCATTTCCTCTAATCTGGCCTGCATTTATTTTTGATATTCATAGCACCTTGACACTTCCTTCATGTGTTAGTTGCTGTATCTAGCTGACAGATTACATGCAAAGTTCATACACCCTGATGCTTTCTCTGCCTGTCATAGAAAAGGGAGGGCTATGAAAAAAACTAAACTGGTCGTCAGGAAAGTCTGAAAGTCTTGTTGATGGGGAGAGAATGTAAAAAACTTAAGCTCTTGATAAGAACCATATTGGAGCATGTAATCTATTTGAGAGACACGGTACATGTCAGAAACACCTGGTTCTGAGGCAAGTCAAAACTCTATGCATCTGTTCCTTATTCTTGTTTCAGTGTTTGCAGGGAAAGAAGAAAAAAAAAAATTCCAATTGTGCTTTTCCTGTATCTCAAAATGCGCAAATAACTGGAAGAAGCAGGTCTTATTTTCAGTGAGATTGCCTTAGTGGGAGTGCTGACAACGTGTTAAGGACTGCAAGCAAAAGCAGAACCAAAGTCTATTGGATTTCACAGAGAAGACACAGTTCTAATAAAATCATTTGTCTAAATGAAACTTCTAAAAAGTATGTCTGCTTAGTAGGACCAGGCTCAGAAGCAAATAAGGTGAGATGGAAGGGTAGGGTTAAGAAGAAACTTCTGCCTTGTGAGGCAAACTTGAGCAGTAGCCTAGCAAAGCCCTCATAGCCCGAGGACCCAGTTCTAGTCACATCTTTACTGATGACCTGGATGAGGGGATCGAGTCTATCGTTAGTAAATTTGCAGATGACACTAAGTTGGGGGTAGGTGTTGCTCTGCTGGAGGGTCGGGAGATGCTGCAGAAGGACCTGGACAGCTTGAGTAGATGGGCTGAGGCCAGTAATATGAGGTTCAACAAGAAAAGTGTAGGGTCCTACACTTTGGCCATAGTAACCCCATGCAGTGCTGCAGACTGGGGGGATGAGTGGCTGGAGAGCAGCCTGGTAGAGTGGGACCTGGGAGTACCGGTTGATTACCAGCTGAACATGAGTCAGCAGTGTGCCCAGGTGGCACAGAAGGTCAATGGCATCTTGGCTTGTATCAGGAATAGTGTGGCTAGTAGATCTAGGGATGTAATTCTCCCCTGTACTTGACACTGGTGAGGCCTCAGCTCAAGTACTGTGTGCAGTTCTGCGCCACTCGCTTCAAGAAGGATAGTGAGGTGCTGGAGTGGGTCCAGAGGAGAGCGACGAGTCTGGTGATGAAACTGAAGGGAAAGTCTTATGAGGAGGTGGTGTTCAGCCTGGAGAAGAGAAGACTCAGAGGGGATCTTATCACTCTCTACAACTACCTGAAGGGAGTTGTAGTCAGGTGGGGGCTGGGCTCTTCTCCCAGGTGACTAGTGCCAGGATGAGAGGGCATGGCCTGAAGCTGCGCCAGGGGAGGTTTAAGTTAGATCTTAGGAAGCACTTCCTCATGAAAAGGGTGATAGAACACTGGAATGGACTGCCCAGGGAGGTGGTGGAGTCGCCATCCCTGGAGGTCTTTAAGGAAAGATTGGATGTGGTGCTTAGTGTTGTGGTCTGGAGAGCCCTTATTGTGGTCTTTCAGTACTTAAATGGGCCTGTCACAAAGATGGGAACAGACTTTTTAAGCAGGTCCTATTGTGATAAGACAAGGGGCGATGCTTTTAAACAAAAAGAGGTAGATTCAGGCTAGAGAGAAGGAAGACTTTTTTTTTTTTTACACTAAGGGTTGTGAGACCCCGGCCCAGGTTGCCCAGAAAGGTGGTAGATGCCCTATCCCTGGAACTATTCCAGGTGAGGTTGGTTGGGGCTCTGAGCAACCTGCTCTAGTTGCAGATGTCCCTGCTCCCTGCAGGGGGGTTTGGACTAGATGACCTTGAAAGGTTCCTTCCAACCCAAACCATTCTGTGACTCCAAAGCCTGCTGCTGCTCAGGCTGTAGACAAGGGGTTGTGCATGGGTCTTGCAGGTGACCTGCTCCCTGTTGGATATTCACAGGTCATCAAAAGGAAACTTGTGTTTTGGAGCTTTGCTTGCACTGCTGCAAATCAAACCGATGTGTGCCGGAGTTCATGGTAGGCAAAATACCATTCTTTGGGTTGGAGTCACTGCTTTAAGAGTATGACTAAATGTTTCTGGACTGCAGAGCATGCTGCTAAAGAAGGACCTTTAAAAACTGTGGTATGTGAGAAATCCATTACTTTTCTGGAAAGCAGTGAAATCCTGTCCATGGGTTTGGTAAAAACCTCTACAGAAAAGCTTGGAATGAATGAGGGCCCTAAATCTGAATCAAATCAGCTCAAACAGAAAGGTAAGGAGATGAACAAAGATGGAGGAGTGAAAATAAATGATCTTCCACTCCCAGCTCAAAAGGAAAAGGGTCTGAAGAGATTTTTAGGCTGCTTCTGTTACAGTCTGTTCTCTGGTTCACTTACTGCTCTCCTGCTTTCCAAACCTATTCCTACTGTAATAACTTAGATCTGTCAAGTGTAATTGGAAAAGAATGATCTTTTACAGTCTGCAGTGCGAACCCTTCTAACTCTGATCGTGTAGCAGAATTCTGGCTCTTCTGGGCTCAATTTCTGGCTTAGAGCACAACTCACATAAACGTCCAAGTTTTAACTAGGTTTGAATGGTTCTTTAACATCTCCAAATCACCACCAGACATGGTACGAGTCAGTGTGATTGGCAGTCTGCTGAACTCTCTACTCGTGGCACCTCAACTCTGACTTATAGAAACAGTTCCTTGTCTGGGAGGTGACCCTAGGCCATGCTTGTCTCTGCTGCTGCTTTCTCCCCTCAATTTCAGGAGCATCACTTTTTTTTTTTTGTGTGTGTGTGTTTTCTCTCTATTCCATATTGCTCAGGGATGGTTATAGTTAATGCTAAATATGGCTGGTGATTTATGAGAACACACCATTGATTTAAACATTTTGTCGGGTAATAGACTCAACAAGTTACTACCTACTCTGGTCTCTGGCATGATTTTACATGTGTTATTCTTTCTTTTTGGCCATGGCTTGTCTAGCTAATTGCATAAAAGGCCTTGTCAGGAAAAATAAAAAATTGTCCTTTAGAGGAAAAAGAGTGTTTAACTCTTTTCAAGGTAAGAAAGGATGTGGGCTGTGTGCAAAAGAAAAGGCATGAATGATGGCTGTACAGTCTGGGTGGAGGGACAGCAGAGTGTTCTGTGCAGGAAAGGACTAAAAACAAAGGGCCCAGGGGAACCCTTTAAAGAAATAAAACCTGCGTTGTTTTGTAGTTCTTGTTTATTCCTGTAATCCCAGCACAACGGGGCTCTCTCAAACTACTTCAATAGCAGTATTGGTTTATTTTAGGTGTCTTTGCTGCAGCATTTTCTTTCCATTTTTGTGTGTTGTTTTCTTTAGCTCTTTGAAAATCACTTCCAGAAAAAACAGCCTATGCAAAAGAGAATTAATCATAAAGCAAGATTAATTTCTACAGGCTTCTTACTGTCTTTAATGGGTTTGGACAAAGACTTATTACAACTTTTGTTTTATCTAAGGTCCTGATCCACTGTTTGCTTGTATGTGTGATCATTATGCATGGAAGTAATTCAGTGGAGTGACCTGCAGGGAGAAGCATTTGGGGGATTGGAATCTTTATTGTTCTGGATAAATATGTGGCTTTAAAAATTTGAGATTGAGTGTTGGGAGGCCAAAAATGCACAAGAAGAAACATTCCCATGGAGGAATGAGTGTGAAGGGTTTGTGGGGAAAGGTGATATCTTTTATTACTGTAACTATTGTAATTGGAAGCAATAGATGGTCTTTTGGGTACTCAATACCTGCCTTAGATCTGAAATGGTAGAAGTAGGCTTCAAAGCCAACTAATAGTTGGGAACCGTTGCTGGGGGGGACAGACCTGAAAGTGGAATGTGGTAATTCTCTCTGATAGTTTTGTCACATGTAGTAGTATTAGCCAGGAAAGGTAGACCTTTGGCTGACCCAGTACAGTTGTTCTTAAGCTGCTTGAGTTCTTACAGCAAAATAGTCTGTTCTGCTTTGTCATGAAGTTATTTTACTTTCGTGAGGTTCCTCCTTGTCTTTTAAGGATAGCAATAGGTAATCAGTGTACTGGAAAAAAAGAGAATCTCTTTTCCCTTTCAGACAGACATGGGCATGAGCCTTCCCTGCCAAAATACCTGGTTATCCTGCTTCCTACTCTAAGCCATAGGGGAAAAGGATTTAATTTTTTTTTTTTGGACCTATTTGTACTATCAAAATTCTGAGAAATGATTCCTGTTTAAAATGGCAATAGTGGTTTTTTTTTTTCATTGATTTGAATCACAGACAGAAGGTAGTGCTGTAAATTTTTAAATTAAAATAAAAGGCAACCGACTGGGCATGAATAATGCCAGGGGGAAACAAATAATAGCTTTACTGTTCCAATATTAGCTTAAACTAAAAAAAAAAAACCAAAACAAAACCCAACAAAAAAAAAAAAAAAAAGCCTGAACAAAAATTTGATAATGTCAACACTCACAACGTGCTCTGCTGCTCTCATTTTGCATCTCCGTCCATACCCTCAAAAAATATTGCCAAATGTTCTTTGAGCTCAAATGTGAATTAACTCAGGATTAGGAGCAATCACATCCCAACCTACATAACTGAAGTCCTAACAACATCCAACCCATACTGAAAGCTTAGATGAGTATTAAATTTACCCACTATAGTACAGAAATTGAAATAAGCTTAAAGGGACTGGAAAGCAGAATCATATATAGTCATTTAGTGGTTTTTTGGCTTGGCTCTTGTAATGTAGAGCTGCTGGGAAGCCTGGTGTGAGGGTCTCTGCAGTAAAAGTGAAAGCATCTCCTGGTGGACCCAAGGACACCCAAATGTCATATCCGTGCCCTTGGAGGGAATGGTTTCTGAGATAGGAGCAGGGCAAGTCATGGTATCACACAGCAGTCTTTAGCCTGCAGTACCTCCGCTGTTGGCATAACCTTGCTAGTGAGGAAATAATAAAACTGATTTTATGTACTTGTGTTGGAATAAAATCTTGTTTATCAGAAACAGGTCTGAGAAAACCAGAAATCCCGCATTTTGACTCCTCTGAAAGCTACAGAACAGATCCAGACATCTGACACTGCACTCTTGTTTTCTAGGTCTATGCTTTTTTTCTTAGTGCCTGTACTTCTCTGGACTTCATAGAATTATGGAATAGTTTGGGTTGGAAGGGACATTTAAAGGTCATCTAGTCCAAGCCCTCTGCACTCAGCAGGGACACGTCCAATGAGAGCAGGTTGCTTGGAGACCTTTCCAATCTCACCTGGAAGGCTTCCAGGGATGGGACATCAACCACCTCTCTGGGTAATCTGAGTTAGTGTCTCAGCACCCTCAGTATAAAACATTTTTTCCTTTTCTTTACTCTAAATCTCTCCTTTTTTAGTTTAAACCCATCACCCCTTGTCCTGTCACAACAGGCCTTGCTAAAAAGATTGCCCCCATCTTTCTGATAGGCCCACTTCAAGTACTGAGAGGATGCAATAAAGTCTTCCCAGAGCCTTCTCTTCTCCAGGCTGAACAACTCCAACTCTCTCAGCCTGGCCTCACAGCAGAGGGGTTCCAGCCCTCCCATCATTTTTGTGGCCTCCTGGCCCTGCTCCAACAGGTCCCTGTCTCTCCTGTGCTGAGGACTCCAGAGCTGGACCCAGCACTGCAGGGGGGGTC
>JANIJG010022385.1:90152-128392 GCA_024611175.1 Megaceryle torquata
TCCTGTTCACGGATCACCGTCCCTCTGACCTGCTGCCTGCCCAGGATTTGACTTTAAGCGTTTGTAAAGGACAATGTGTAATCAGCATCTGTCAGGCATCACATTACTGCTCGGCAGAGCAGCTTGTTCCTCCATTTAAGACCAATACCATTGTGCTGTGCTAACGGCACTTGTAGCAAAGACTGTGCTCCCTTGAAAAGCACTTCTGGTAACAAAGAAAAACTTCAGTGGGGAAGGAGGAGGTGAAAACAGCCCAAGTATTAAAGAAGGCAACCATATATGCTGCTCTCTGTTTTGCTGCTGCTAATGTTCCTGTCCACTTCAAGAGATCCGGTTCTCTGTGGTTTGCATGAGTGTTTAAATTAACTATTTAATGATAAATCTGAGGCAATTTCATGCATATGAAAGCAGTCACAGTGCTTGATTTTTTGCGATGTTCATCCCAACTGGCTTGTGCAGCCTGATTTGAATAAATTGCCATCAGGTGTACACCGTGTAAAACCTAGGAAAAAACTGGGACTGGGGTTAAGGAATGTTGCAGAGAATCTGTACATAAAGCTAGAGAAGTTTACAAATTCCTGGTCAATGATGATACCCAAATAGCTCACTAGCAAGAAAAATCACTTGGAACCCCTGCTTTGGCAATTAAAACACGAGTGAGAAAAGACAAGAAACAACACTCCAGGTGAGCTTAGTAAAAGCCAGTTTCAGGTTGATATTAAGAGCATTAATTTATCAATAGTGTTGACTGAAACCTCCAGTCATCTCTGCAGTTCATGAAACACATTGTGATGCCTTGAGATGTCTCGTTCATTAACCCTCATCTTTTTGTTTTGTAAAAAACCAAAACAACCCTGAAGTGCTGTATTTTTGTACCTGTTTGGTGTGTCTGTGTTGTATGATCTATAGTCTCCTTAAATTGGCTGAAAACATTATTGGAGACCAATACAGAATCAAATGTAGGACTTTGGCATTGCCTCCTGAAATGACTGAAACCTTCTGCATGAGCTACTCATGGTGGGATGCGCTCAAATGTAATCAATTATAAAGAAAAAAATAGAGCTTTTATTATTATTTGTTTACATGATGGTTTAATAACGTGCTTTTTAAGCATCTCTTTAGTAGATGGTGTCAGTGCTGCAGACAGTTGCTGGCAATAGGGCAGAAGAGGTGGGCTGGAGACCCAAGGACAGGCACGGGGATGTCCTCTGGGAATTCGGAGCTGCAACCCACTCTTGGTAGAAGCCAAGTGCCCAGACATTGGTAATTTCCTACTACTAAAGTGCCATCACAGGTAAGGTGGTGTGAGAAGTACAGTTTGAAGGTTGAGACTTGAAGGACAGTTTCCTCGCTAAGTCTTAGGGCTCTTTTGTGGTGGTGTTTTTCAGTACCAAAGATCTAAATGTGTGGCTTTACAGATGAGCAGTTGTCTGGAATGGCCTTATTATAGGATAGCAGAGCTCTCCCAGGTAAAGAATGTAAAGATTAGGTTTGGACAGGAATGAAATACAGGCATGTATGTGGGAGAAGCTACAATCAGCTGCTCCCACCTTCGCTCCCTCTAGTTCCCAGGCCTCCCGCAATTGCAAACCTTGCAATCCATAAAGAACAAAACCATGCATTATATGTGATTTCCCAGAAGAGGATGGAGGTGAAATGATATTTTGGGCATAGTGTTACCAGCTCTGGAGTGCCTATGAGAGCTAAGACAAAGATGGAAAGCACATGTATGCAATACAAAAGATGGCAGGGCTCCGGCTCTGGAATGTACTCCCTTGGAGCAATTGTATTTTAACTTGGAATACGTTGAGGAATCCTGCAGCTACACAGACTGTAGTCTTTAACTTAGAACTGTGCTTTAAACCAGCAGCTTCAGAACTGGTTGTTGGATTGAGATGATTTCCAGAAAAGTCTGCAGGAAAGAGCCAGTCTCTTTGTGTGATGTGGAATACAAAATAAGAGAATAAACTTCCTTTCCAAGCCACCAAAGGATTACTGAGTGAGATGCTCTAAGAAGAGACTGGGGAGTATTTGAACAGATTTCAATTAAAGGTAACACAGTTTCCTGGTATTATATAAATATCTTAATAAATATTAAACCAGTTCTATGCAATTTGCCCAAATCAAACAATATTGTGTTTCGTATGGTATCTTACTGAATGGTACTCTGTTGATATAATTATATTGCACCAGTAGAGCTTAAGGAGAGCTGGAAACCCCCTTATGTGCTGTTAAAAGTCTCTTATTCAGCCTAGGATGGTAATTCTTAATACTGCTCTTGCAGAAGTCCTAGGAATGCCTGATGGAGCAGACAAAGCATAGCTAGTTTGCAAAGCTAATAGCTGGGTGTGTTTCAAGTAAATTACTATAAATAATTAGATTTTTCTGTTGTATCTGAACAGGATTGAAATGCAGCATGACTTAAAAGCCCTGGACTCTGACCTGGATAAGGAAAACAACCTGCTTGATGGAGTCTGACTAATCTCTCCTGCGCTGAAATTGTCAGTAAAACTGAAACACATTGACTCTGGAAGGAATGGATGAGACTCAGATTTCAGGCAAGTGCTTGTTCTGCTCATAGAAATTCTGTTCTCAAACCTTTTCAGCATTAAATTGAGATCCAAGCCTAGTGTGGAACTTGGATAGACCAACTTTAAGGCTAACTCTGTACTGGGAAGAGTTTACCTATCTGCTTACCATGCAGCACACTGGCCATTGAACAAAGGGGTGGCCTGGTGCTTTCAAGGAAAATAATCAGCTCCACAAAAAAAAAAATACTCTCTCTACGTGCTCTTGACATGCTTTGCCAGTCCCAGGATTGCAGTCAGGGTACTGCTGTTCCCTGGAGCCTGTCTGACCATGATGGAGATCTAGAGGCTGGTGGGATAACCTGCATCTGCTGCCTGTGTCCTACCTCCCCAACTAACCCATCAGTTCTGCTTAACCCTACTGGAATTTGACCTATGCCCTACATTGAAGGGCATAACCTCATTCTATTGAAATGCCTCTAGTTGTTTTATTAACCACTTAAACTACTTTCACTGAAGTTGTGGTCTCAATCTTAGTAGCACCGTATGGCAGCTGAGTTTAATTGTATATTTGATAATTGACTCAAAAAGAGTTGAACTGTTTTGTCCAAGGAGAGCAAGGAGAAACAAGACTGGAAGTGGAGGTGATCTCAGCAGTGTGGTGGATGTTCCACTGATTTCCAGGATAAGCCTTGATTTTCTATGCTGGGTGATGCAAGTCTCCTGGGTGTGGAGTTCACTTGAAAATCAGCACCCGAGTAACTTGCCAAGTCTGTAAAATAAACATGTTGGCACACTGAAGCAGCAATGCCCTGAATCAGCCTTATATTCCATCAGACACTGCTGCTATGGGTCTCAGAATGTAAACTCTGAAAAACCCACTGCCAGGGAAAACAAGGAAACAACTGTATTTCAGAATTAAATATACCCTTCTTCTCTTGTAAGAAAGAAAAACAGCCTGTCATTCACAGCCACATTCCTAGCCATAACTTGCGTGCCTTCATCCTCTCCACAGTCAAATCTGACTTCCTGACAATCAAGTCCTTTTTTCTTTTTGTTTTTGTCTTTTTCTTTTTTATTTTTCTTTTTGCCCTTACATATCCACTTGAGCTTGCTTGCTGGTGTACTACACATCTGGGGATTGTTCTTTTGTATTTGCCTTGGACAAAATATTTTGTATTAGTCTTTGGTTCTAACTGTCCTTACTCTTCAAATTGGTAACTTAGAGGTTTTTTTCCCTAGTTACATGCCTCTTTCATCCCTCCTCTTCCAATTCTGCCCCTCTAGCTCCTTATGACTGTTTCTGCTACCCCTCTGCTCTGCTTGTGCCAGTCTATGCCACGTTTCTTTATTTTCCTCCCTGACTTTTTCCTTTTCTTTGCATTCTACAGAGACAAGGCTGAAAATGTCTTTTTTAACCCCCTCTGCTCCCTTCTCCAAAGAGATCATTCTGTGGAGCAAGGGCTATAGCTTGGGAGCCACTGCTCTGTACTTCACATTCATTTTTATTCTCCTTACTTTTAAGCTTTTCCTTAGTCTCTCTCTTCCCAGAATATCCTTCAAACACCTCTCTTCTGCCAGCCACTGTCTCTTCAGTGCCTCCCTGTCCTTCTACTAGGCACCAGTGGGACTCCTCATTCCTTTTTCTCTGCCTGTTTCTAGTTCCTGTATCCCATCAGATCTTCAGTTACTTTGCTTGCTGGAAAGGGGGAAGTGGGAGAATTGATTATTCTACTTGCCCTGTATTAACTTGCTGGAGATGATACCTCTCCCTGTTGCAGCCAAGTGAAAAAAATAGCTGGGTTTCCTCCTCTTCCCCTTGAGATTCATTCCCTTCTTCCTCTCTTTGATTAGGACTATGCTATGCTGGTCAAACCAGGAATAAATCAGCTTGTAGAGCAGGCCCCTCTGGGCCAAGCAAAGTAGGTATCTAGCTGGGTTAATAGAGCAGAAAGCAGCTCTGAGGTGAAAATCAGGCCCCAGTTATCAGTGTGAAGCACCCCATTCATCTGTTTCTGCATTCTGGAATCCTGTCTGCTGCATTAGGACTCTGCTTGAGAAAAGAAATAAAGGAGGTGCAGTGTGGGTTAACTACAACCTGAGGTATCCACTGAACAGGCTACACTGCTGAAGCATTTTCCAGGAAAAAAAAAAAAGCCCAATCCAGTCTTCAAAACATGTAGAACTGTATTCTAATCGGCTGTTGGCAAGAGTGAGTCCCTGAGTGTAAGTGATGTTTGTGTCTGTTAGAGTATCTATGACAACAAATAAATGTAATGTTTGGGAAGTGTCCTTGAGAATACCAGCAGGGGGTTTGTTGCCTTATGTCCATAGTGCTTAGTGTTTTCAGACTTTTAATTCCTAGGTATTACTATAGATGGGTATGAATACTTTAGGAAACTGAACTAATAAGGTACAGGGTTTTTTTTTCTTGTTTGCAAATGGGACCAACTCAGAGTAATGCTATTTACTTTAGCAGATGCAGGACTTAGACATATAAAGGAGTATTTTTAGGAGATTTAATGCTAAGTGTGAAGCTTAGACTCAAGGTCAATGGACTGTGGGTTATCTGTGGGTCACTTTCAGCCATTTGAAGAAGGTAGAAAAGGGAATCTGAGGTAAATCTGTGGTCAGTAGTGCTTCTGTAGTGCTACAAATCAAAAAAGTAGGAAGCAAATGTAGCCAGGATTTCGTTAGCCAGTATAAAGCTCTGTTTCTTGGCTGGTCTCAGATTCATCCAGCTATTAACAATCTGGGTAAAGTTTAGATGATGAGCATTCAATTTATGTTATATAGGTCTGTAGATACTGGCTCAAATGATTCAGGTTCTTCCAAGACGGACACGAGTTGAAGACATAATTTGCTTATGACAAACAAATGGAAATGTCTAATTGGACCCATCCTTTTGCTTTCAAGATCTGGAACAAGGCGTTTCATCTTCCCCTTGCTGTCCCTGTAAAAATGGTACCTCTCCAGGCTGAGCTAGTAGGCTCTGAACCGTTTTGCCTGTGGTCTACAATCACCAGTGTGTTTAGAGATTTCCATTTGAGAACTGTAGAGACAAAGTGGGACTGAAATGGGGCGGGGGAAAAAGTTTAAGTCTTTCTGGGTGAAGCGATTTAGAAGCAAGCAGGTTGAGGAGAAATGTGGATGAAGAGAGACTGGTCTGAGGAAGAACTACGCTTGTTATAGCTTTGCTAATATGTGACTGTTTGAATATGAATGAGCTTTTAATGTTGCTAATGCATTATTTATACACAAGCATGGCAAGACGTGTGCAAAGCAAATGATGCCTGATGAAGATGTGAATATGTGCTTGCAGATGCTTGAAGTTGCGAGCATTCCTGCAAGATGCTGAAGAATTCTAAGGAATGAGGTGTTGGCTCTTTTAAATACTGCCAGGGCTTGACTTTCAGTAATGAAGTCAGTAAGCAAACTATCAGGGAAAGGAAAGATGACTAGGGGAAGATCACTAGTGACTTTGTGATTTAAGATATCTGAATACCTCTCTGGAAGGGAAGCGTTTGGAAAGCTGCTGAAGATGTGCTCATGTGCAGCATTAGTGCTCTTGGTGATCAAATCAGAGTTCATGATTATGTTGCAAACCCCTTGGGCAGCTTGATTTGCACCTGAAATATTCTAAGAATCTTCTTTTTGTTCCTTATATATTTTAAACTTTTGGTAGGTCAATAAGCAAAATGAAGGATCAGCAGCGGAGTCCTTTGCATGTGTTTTTAATCACTGTATAGAGGCAGCAACCGTAAATTGAAGTGTAAGTTGAAGGAGCCTTACTAAACTGGAAAGGCAGCATATTTTGGTGTTTGTGGTGATGTAGAAAGCAGAGCCAGTGATGTTATCAATGCCTCTCTGGAGGCGTGACACCAGGGTTCAACGGGTCTTACTGTTTCAGATACCTTCCACTAAGATTTATCTGTGTTTCACCAAGTATGAAAAATATATGAATCCAGAGGGTTCCGGCCGATCCCCCCAAAAAGCCATCAAGCCTCCTTCATTAATGTCAGCACGCTCATAAATTTTTAGCACACACTGAAGTAGGCAACTTCTGCCACTGCACAGAAGCTTCCAGAGGTGTCCCTGGCCTCCTGTAAATCCACGGACACGCAATAAAGTAGATTAACTGCAGATGGACTTAATAACAGTTGTCCCTCCTTTGGAATTAAAGGGGTTCACACTTCTTAAAGAGAGAACAAGATGGTGTTCCCATAAGCAAGAAAGAAGGACTGAAGGTTTGTGGTTTTCTTTTTTTTTTTTTTTTTGAATGGCTGTCAAAGCTCAATAGTTGATTGCGATCACCGGGAAAACAGGTTGCAGAGCTGCTCTCTGCCATCACACGCAAACAATCCTCTTGTTTACGATAACTTATTTTCCCTTTGTGGAAAGAAAGCCGGTGGGCTATTTGCTCTGGTACTCCTCCGGTAAGCCAGTGATGCATTTACATTCCATTCCCTTGCTCCCTCCAGCCCTAAAGATATCTGCCAAAATTAGTCAATAGATAACTACTCAGTGGAAGCTTTAAGAATGCGTTAGGAAAGGCTCCAACATTATCCATTAATGTTTACAGCTCCTAATTATGTTAATTAATCAGTCTTAGAGGTTGTTTCAGCTGGGAGCCTGAAGGCAGGGTTTTAGTTCCCACAGATGTAGTTTAACTCAGCAGCACAGCCGCTTGCAGTGAGGAGCTCAGCATGATCTAGCTGCCAGAATATTTACGCAGGGTCCTAGCCAGGTTTTGTGCCAGAGCTCTGTGCCACCACGGCTGTGGTGTTCCCCTTGGATTTTTGAAGCTAGTTTTGACTGTCTACGTGAGTTACAGGCAAACATCAGGGAGCAGGCTGAGCCACAGTCAGGAAGATTGATGTTAAATGTAAGCTGCTCCTGCAGAATGGCCTTTCAGAATGGGAGAAAGTGCTGGTACAAAGTGCTCTCAGCCAGCCTAATTGTTACGATACAGAGATGACTGCCTTTGCAGAATCAGAAATTGTCAGCTCTGTCAGAAAACTGAGGTGAAACACCTGACAGAGAAAATGGACACAGTCTCTTTCATTAATACTTCTGTAGTTTTGCAGGAAGACAAAGGATTTGGGCAGAGGAGGACATCCAAGACTGTGCCATCCTCTTTCAGAGCTTCATTTCTACAATTCGGAGCTTGTCCTCACTCTCTTGAGGAAAATGAGAAGACTCAGAGAAGATACACAACCCAGATGGGTTGCAGAGCGATTCTGGGCTATTCCCTAATGAATTAGGTAGGTTTCTGTAGGCTTTCAGTGCACAAAATATAAGAGATTCAAATGCAGCACACAGGTAAGGACAGGAGAAAGCTGTGGTGCAGATACAGATCTCTTTCTAATTTAGTTCGCCTTATCTTCATCTGGTGGAATTAGCAGATAACCATTTATCCCCATTTGTCCAAGATCCTGATTTTATTTTATTATTTTTTTTTAAACGTTTAGCTGACAGCTGCTTCTGGCTGGTAATTTTTGCTCATGAGTGGAACATTGCATACAAGTGGCTTGCAAGTGCATGCTAGGGAAAGCGAGTAATGACAATATGGATTAGGTGAAAGAGTGGTTCATCACCCATCTATAAATGGTTCCTGTGGGCTGTAGCTCCTGCCTGTGCTGAATATAAAGTATGAAATCCTAAAGAGGCATTTTTCGGTAGGTTCCTATAGGAGAAATGCCCTTGCAGGGATGGTGGAGAAGGGAAAACATTTTTCAGAGTAATAGGGTATTGTATGCAATGAGGACTGTGATTAAGAGGCTGGTGATGTCTCTGGTTGTGTTCCAAGGATTTCCAGACTGGAGCTTGAGGAACTGTCTGCAGTAGTGGTTCGTGGCACTAAAACTGGTTATGAAGCAATTTTCCTATCAGCTGTTTGGTGAACTGTTGCCATATTGTGTAGAGACAGCAATCCGTGCTCCCTGGTTACTTGGAAAGCCCTTCTGGCAGACTGAGGGCATGTACAAGCAGCCAGATGGGACTGAAAAGCAGCATGGGTCTGGATGGACTTAGAGCCACAATACCTCTAAACCAGAGCTGAGGCAGTATGGAGAGGGGGTGCTGCTGCTTGGCACTGCTGAGGTGTCATCTGTCTCTGTCCTGTTGGCAAGACTTCAGCTGCTGATGGATTGCCTGGCAACTTTCACGCACGTTAACACGAAGTTCATAAAAAGCAGTGTGTACAGAGTGTGAAATGCGATACGGGCAGTGCCTGACACAAATGAATACTTTCCCTATTCTGGGGAGTTTCAGTGTAAAACCTCTTTTGCCATTCATCTTCCCTCCTGCCTCCTCCTTCCCCACCCCCTGCTACCTAGGGAGCCCTGTCAACTGGCGTATTGGCAGTAAACTCAGCTCAACAAAATGGTCTCATGAAAAAGGGAAATATAACACAATCACTTCCTATTTCTTTCTTCTTTCCTCTGCATCAAAGCCTGGGCTGGCTGTCAGGAATGTTCCAAATGAATAAATAAAATGCAGGAACCCCCTGCTTCAGAAGGAGTCTCATTCACTCACCATGAAGCTTGGCCAATTCTTTTTCTGATGGCACTCAAGTCAGCAGGCAGAGCAAGATGATCATTCAAAGCTAATCAGTAAAGTGTAAACCTATTATGAAAGCACATTTACCCCTCGCCTCCTCCTTCCTCCAGAAAACCAATCCCCAAATCTGTGGGAATAACACATAACGTACATAAAAGTTGCTATTACTTAGATCCCCTGTTATTAGGTCAGCAATGCCACTGATGAAATGCTCCCCAGAGCGCTGAGCAGCGGCGTATAAATTCTCCAAGAAATTCACAGCATAATTCGTTACAGCTAGAGGGCATAAGACACATTATGGCAAAGCCTGTGTATTAGGCTCTCCCCTGTGATTCTTGAGGCTATCTCTGGTAATAAAAACCTAATCTTGATTTCTTAGCCTTCATATTGGTTTCTGTCAGAGAAGACTTTTTGTAGACAAAGATCCCCCTATATTTCTCTGTATAATAAGGGGATCCTTCTCACCTCTTTAAAAAATTTATTTTAGAATGACACCAAGGAAGATTTGTAATTTGGGAACTGTTGGTATGTACAGGGGGTAAAGAGTGGAGAAAATGATGGGTTTTTGCATATGGAGTGGGAAAGATTTTTGCATATGATATGCAAAAACCTATATGCGGAGTTTAGTGGAGACTAAAATGATTTTGGCCTGGAATAGTGCAGGACATTGAAACTAAACCCCCAGCTACATGATTGCTCTATCTTAATATGAAACTCTGTTCCTAATGAAATAGATGGAATCTATGGGAGTCAAGGGATTAAAATCATGATTCAGATGTATACAATAATAGCAACTGTTAATTTTGGAATATTTGTAGTCCTGCTATATGAATCATATGGTTGTTTTTTTTTTAAAAAAGACAGGGAGGCCTGTAGGTATACTGCAGGAGGCTTTGGTAAAAAAAAAAAAAATCACTGAAAATATCTTTTTCTAATATGGTGCAGAGGAATAAGGCCAAACAGAGATGTATAAAGCTTTGTGTGACTAATTTGCAAGCTAGATAAGACCAGCTCCACGGAAGTCAATACAGATAAACAGAAGGATGGATGTCACGGCTGTGAAATGCACAGTATTGGTTCAAAAATATTTTGTCTTCTCTGCAGTGGGATTGCTATGAGCAGCTGGAACAATTCCATTTAATTTCTTCCTTTGGGTTTTGGTTTGTTTTGCTTTTTTTAGAACCTTTCTTGTTAAGAAGCTGTCTTGGGCCTTGACATGACTGAAGCTGTGCCTGTTCCCTTGTGCAAAGAAAGTGGTAAATATTTATAGCAGTTCTTGCAAGTGGAGAAATTTAATATGTCCTCATTACTTCTGTAATCTAATAGCAGCTGTGCTGAAAGACAATACCTGCTAATTGTATTTCCCAGCACATCCTTCTGCAATCAAAGGATAAAATATGGAAGTTTGGGTTTTTTTAGTACATGCAGCAAAATTTATTCAAAAGAATCTTTGTTCCCCTTTAGCTATCTGTTTATTTAATAGACTATGGAAAATGGTAAACTCTGTCAAGAAGCCTAGTTAAAGAATAATCCATAAGCTACATTAAGCTGTTGATCTCTGAGACTGACTTAATGGAGAGCCAAAATGTATCCTGGCAGGTAATAATTAATGTGAACCTTGACACTTCAGATCTGTTCAGCAGGACAGCTCCTGCTGGTTCTGCAGCATCTCTGGCATGCACCATCGGGAAAGCTTGGCTCTGCATGACACACATGCTCCCCATGTGTAGAAACTTGCTGATTTTTATTTGTGTTAACCTGTTTCAGATGCAAGTGAATATGTCTGCAGGGAAAATTATTTTGGTCACTTAGAGGCCTCCTGTGAAGGGCAAGATGGTGGGCAGCTCACTCTGACTTCTCTGTCATGTAAATCTCTGCATCACTCAGCCAGACTCAAATGAGCTAAAATATTGGGTTATGTCCAGCCTTTGCTGAAGCTGATGGCAGCTCCCCAACTGGCTTCACTGGGTGGAGAATTTTATCTGCCACACAGCTAAATCACCAGAATATTTTTTTTATCAATGAGAACTGTCTAGTCTTGGCTGAAACATGTCACAATCTCTAATAATCAGTAAGACAGTCAGTTAATTTAAAAGAGGAGAGTAACAGGGAGTAAGATCAAACACTCACCATGTCTGTCACCAGCCTCTGTCATCACTCAGGCACACCACATAACTGCACATGCAGCATCTCTCTAACTGTGCTTTATTGAAACAGTCTGATTTAGCTTAAAATGGCTTTTTTGTGTGTGTTGGTGTTTTTTTTTTTTAATATCAGGTTGTTTCACATGGGTGGGTTGAGGAGCAGCTTGCTCTGGTTATACTACCAGGTTGGAGGGAAGCTGTTTTCTCTGTCCATTTCAGCTGCAGCACAACAATGTGTCTGACTGAAGGCTTGTCTATAAGCAGAGGTGCCATTAACTCTGTGGGGTGTGTGTATCTTAGTCCCATTTAAAATAATCACTTGCTCTGGAACAGCATACCTATAAAACTATGCAAGATCAGTTAATGTGGTGCTTCTATTCAAACACCTATTTTAATCTTTGTTAATTTTCAAGTCTACATGAGATTCCAGCCTACTGAACCTGACTAGACCAGACAACTTAAAGGTTAGCTAAAGAACTCCTTAACTCATTTAATCACATATTTATATGCTGAGATACTGACTATATCTGCTCACAGCCTTGAAGTCTCACCTAAAGTTGGGCCCCTGGGTACATCTGGGATATCAATGTAGCAGCAAGGTCTCACCATTTTACTTATAAGGGCTACTGAATAAGAAAGCTCAGCATTTACACACCTCCTTATGCCTTCAGAGAGTTTCATAGATACCCAAGACTGAGGTCACTTACTCATGAGGTAGCAAGGGTTTTGATGAACTGCTAATTTAGCCATTCCTCTCTACCTCCCTTGATTTGAATGATGGCTTTGGCTTCCCCCAAATGATCCTTTGGATTGGTTAGGCTCTTGGTTGACTCTGCTGTTAACCGTCTCTGTGGAATTGATTTTACTTCTAATAATGTCTTAACTGTCTTTTAAGAGGTTTACGGCTTGGCTTTATTCTCTGGGAAATTGACTCTTCTCTACTAATCTCCTAGAGAAACATAGTTATGGGTTCACATAGTATTTCAGTTAGTTCTCCTCAAGCTGTAGAGTCAAGCTAATTGGACACAATTGACCTATGTTAGAGAATTACTATTAGATGAGTAATATTAAGCAAAGGAAATAAGATCTTTCTGTGTCCCAGAACATGCTGGGAGCTGTAGAGAGCCGCAGGAAGCGGCGGCTCTAGAAGTGTGCAGACTGGGCCCAAGGAAGAGAGTTCATTTAGGGAACAGGGAAGTGTTTTGTAATAACTGAGGGTTGTAAAGCTGGCAGCTCTTTCTAAAGGATGGGCTAAAAATATACTGGAGCCTTGAGTGTCTATAAGAGGCAAAAGTACAAGAAAGAAGAGAAATAGTTTGTGGCAGACCTGTGAGAGGGCTATTTTTGCTTGCCCCTTTTTTAGCAACCTTACACTGCAATATAGCTACTAAAACCCAAGTCAAGTAGTCAAGGAATAAACAGAGCAGGATTCTATCAGAATGCATTTGTTTTTCCAACTGGAAACTGCACGCTGAAGGCAGATCCAGTACACCAAAAAAAATACTTAATGGCCATGACACTAGTCCCCAAGGCAAATATGAGCTCTGTAACATCACCAAGAATCTCAAGATGCAACAACACTTAGAAGTGGTTTTTGCAGAGTGGTTTTATGCAGAGCAGATGTTATTTTAATTTTAATTATTATTAATTATAATTTAGCCTTGCTGCTAAATCCTGGACTTTTGGGTGCTGCTTCCCAGGTTTGTGTTTTATAGAAACTCACTGTATGGGATCAATCCTGGAAAAAAATTACCTGCATCATAAAATGAGCCTATTAACAGTACTACTGTGTTAAAATTGCCAGTCTCAAAACTTATTTGGCTAAAGTAAACTTCATGAGGGAACTATGGGTGTCAGCACTCAGTTTAAAAATGTGTAAGTATGTGCTTAACTCTACTGAGACGTGAAGTTTCACTGAGATCAGCAGTGCTTCTGAAGTAAAGTTATATTTGGAGGAGTGTTCTGAAGGTCAGGCTTCAAGTACGAAAGTACTTCAGATTCATATCAGCTGCTGGCTAATACCAGTAGTAGGCACCTGGATTGTGGTACTGGTGACGTGATGTGATTTGCTATAGCAAATAATTATACTTCTAGCTTACGGAAGACTGGGTTCTAGCTTAGACCTTATGAGTTCAGGCAGGGATAAAAGTCAGTGTTCCTAGACTTTAAGTATGCTGCTTAGAATTATAAAGCCAGAGCCCAAGCAAACGTGTCATGCGACTGCGTCTCCACTTTAATACCTGTGGACCTGATTTTGCAGGGAGTCTTTCAAGGTGCACCTCTCATCCCTGATGGACTGTGAAAGGAGTGATGCACTAGTCTGGTTTCCCCAGTTTGGAGTCCCGTTGCTCAGGAACTTGGCTCTACAGCTAGCACAGACCCATTCTGCAGCTGGGACTGGGACCATCACTGTAAGACGGATTTTGCAGTTTGTAAGACCTGCAAAATCAGGCTCCTTGGGGAAAGTGGACTTATTAAGGGACAAGTGTTTATCTCAGCTCACCGGTTCTCGATGAAACACTGGCCAATCTGATCCTGGAGAGCTTCCTTGATGTGAAGCCCCTCTGTTTCTCTCAGCTTGTCCTTCACGAATACCTCCTCATGTTTCTCATGGACATTTCCTCTCAGGGCATTTACTTGCCTAGCATGCATCTGTGAAATACTTGTTGCCATCAAGTGAGGAGGTAGGCTCTGAAAATGACAAGAGGAGAAAATAAAACTATCAATTAAAAGAAACTTTAATATAAACTGGAATTCCAGGTTGACAGTGAATCCAAGCTTAAGCCTTAATTTGTTTGCAGGAAGCCAGGAAAAAAATGCCTGTGCTCATAAAAAGTGCCTGGATGCACACAATGGTCTATTGTTGGTGTTTTGGCATTAATTAACAACATTGCAATGTATAAAAACAGCCTTTCCAGTGTGGGATCCTGGGATCTCAGTGAGACAGGTGAGAAAGCTGCTATTCTGCAAATGCCAGCTTTATCTGTGTCAGAGGGTGCCAGAGATTTTTTTTTTTAATTGAATTCTCAAATGTTTGGACTTCCCATTGGTACTGTTTAATTAGCCAGTATTGTGTTTAGTTTGTTCTCTTAAATTTTTATACGGACTTCTTGGTCACTGATTTCCTGGTATTTTGTTGCAGCTGGTCATAGTCCTTTAGGAAATCACCTTCCCTTGAGGAACAGCAACAACAACAACAACAAAAGAATAAACAATCCCCTAAACACGGTAATAAAAATCAGATCTCCGCAAGTTTCCCATGATTTGATAACCTTGGCAAGAATGGCTTCCAAGCTAAAGCAAAGTCTTGCAATAATTTCTGCTTTGTGATGGATTTTACATGTGTAGCCTGAGAGAGGAAAATGAAAGTGTTTCTGGTATGCAAATACAGAGGCATGAAAAATACCATCTGTGTGGGTGGTCTTGAAACTTTGGGCTTTTTTTTTAATTGAGTTTGCAATGGTTGATAAAGTGACGATGTTCCCGGTGTTCTAGGAGCTGTTGCTACCTTGTAAGTGTCACGAAAAATCTTGTTTAAAAATTAACTTGTACATTAGCTTTGGGGGGGTGTTTGTTTTTGTGGGGTTTTGTGTTTTGTTTTGTGTTTTTTAATTTTAGACCAAAATATTTTCCACATGCTTGGAAAGTACTCATGTTATCTGACAGTGTATTTAATATTTAAGAATGGAAGAGAGGAGAAAATATCATCTATTTTTGTAATATGGTGTGTTTTACTCTTCAAAGTGACTGACACATAGGTGGCAGCATATGTGAACAAAAACCTAGGATGCTTAGAAAAGAACCTATACAATTCTGCCCTGGGTTTCAACCTTCATAATATATAGAAATTGTCCTTAATCAGCACATCTCAGACTAATTTAGTAATGTGTTCTCCCTGCTCTGCTGATGTATTTTTTCTAGTATGCTCCAAGCCCTAAATTCAGAGGTCTCCCTCAAAGTGCTTCTATCAAAGGTTTGGCTAGCTTATATTTAAGATCCATTATTTGCTGTTTTTCTATGCTTTGACCAAGTTCCAAAAGTCTCTAACAAGTGCCAGGCAAATTTGGTTTCAGAAAATAGATGAGAGGACCCAGATGCTCGCCAAAGTAAGCGTGGAGGCCCTGGTCAGGAAAGCAATTTACTGCCTTCCCTGCATCTGCAATGTATGACTCGCAACATGTAGAAAGAATTGGCCAAGGCCACTGGTGAGAAAATATCTGAGAGGAAACAAGAAGGCTGCTGCAATGCAGCTGCAATGCAGCTGCACATGTTCTCTTCCTGAATACATGACTCAAAATGTTGCCTTCCACCCCCCCCGAAGTGTTACCACCAGTCAAGTTTCAGTCTCCTCGGATGTGTTTCATATCTTCACCTTCATCAGCACCTCTTTCTAAGTATGGCACAACTAATAATAACACTGTATCTGGATTTCACCACTGTCTGCCTTACTAATATTAAAAGAACCTCAGAACAGCCAACGTGGTCACGCTTTCTCAGGGCTCATGTGGAAACCAGCGGAGGACCTACAATGTCTGCTTCCCAGATTGAGATCTAGAAGCAATACCCACTGCTCTCAGATGGGTTCCCACTGAAGTTTTCTTTCATCAAATATAGCACAGTCTGAGCAGACACTGCATGACGTGCAGAGGGCAATCTACCAGATTTCCAAACTAGAAGCTCACCAGGGAAAGCTGAGGAAGGGCTGCATCATTTAGAAATGTTTTCCAGCATTTTCCGCTGAAGATATTCAAGAAGGGGCAAGGGGAAAGAAATCTGGGAGCACAAGAAAGGGGACTGAACAAGTATTTCCATGATCAGAGGTAATTGTGGTAAATGATGTCTTGCTGGGTGGCAGAAAGTGCCCCACTTCCTGTCTCTTTCGGGAAGTGACAGTATCGCTGCTCAGGCCTAGGCAACAACATGTGAGGAGCACAAGGCTATCTCCAGCTCTAGTGATGCTGATCTGCAGACAATAGAGACAGACAGGCACACATATGAACATTTAAGGGTGAAAGCTCATGAGATGACTCATCAGATATTGGTGCTAGCAAGTAGCAGATCCCCCTCCATCCTAACTGCTGGATGTGTGGTCCCTCTCCTGCATAGGCTCAGGCACTCACCTGAGCTGTTCAGCTTTCTGAGAAGTACAAAATAATCCCTTTTTTCCTCTTTCTTCCCCTCTCACCTCGGCACGTTGATTGTCTCCTTGTATCTGAAGTGAATGAGTGAGTCAAGGAGGTAGCTGAGCACCAGGACTGTAGCAAGAGAAGTTGTGGGTGAGCACAGGACTAGAACAATACAGAGAGCATGATGGCCTGAGCAACAGCACAGGGGGGAGAGATCCTCTTTGCTCTCTCTGAACCTTTCCTCTGCTCAGCTTCTCCTCTGAACAGCTCTCTGCCGAGTCCTGAGGGAGCCTTTGATGACCAGCTACTTGTCATGGTGAATTTACTCCTGGTGTATTTTTCATCACTACCAAAGCCAGATGAGGTATGAATTGTTTGAACTGGCAAGAATGTGCCCCTGTGTGCAAGACCAGAAGCAGGACATTCTTATCTCTAAGGGAATTAATACAGACCATATCTACACTTGAGTCCAGAGTCATGAAGCTGCTGTGGACAGTGTCCAGGTAGCTCTAAACCAGCTGGTTCAGATGCTGATAGAAACAAGGCTACAGAACATGCTCTGGTCTGCAAAATCCAATCTAATCATGAGTAAATATTTATGCAGCTACCTGTCTGAGCACCATACAGATATTGATGTATCTGCTGATACTAGCCCAAAGGCTGGAGTACAGACAGAACCTTGCAGAACAGTTTCTGAAAAGAAGGGCTGTTGTATTTGCACTTTGTGTTTTTAATTTTTCTTTTCCAACAACTGTTTTACTACAAGAAACCAGAAGAAACGGGAACCACTTCTAGCAACAAGTCTACCTATCCCCTTCTGGTAACTCACTAAAGGAATGAACAAGAACAAGGTAAATGATAGGACTGTATTCTTATTTGACTCTTTCCAATCTTATCGTTTTGTTGTTGTATTTTATATATTAAGGTACATGGAAAAGGGTTTATTTACATAGAGGAAAAGGCTATGGCCAATGTGAAATGTGCTGTTGCTTGTTGCTTCCATCGCTGGGAAAGAGGAGCTGGCTCAGACCCAGGCAGCCAGATAAGATGAGGAGAAAGGTAGGTGAGAAAGCTGGAGAGAAGCTACCGCGATAGGATGACATGGCAGGCACAAAAAGACCCTTGACCTGAGAAGGGAGTCAGTGCTGCCAGGCAAGCTGTTGTGATGAACAGCAGGGAGGCACATTAATAAAAAACCACATCCTTTAAAGCTGGCCTAGCAGTGGACAAACAGTTGCCAAACCAGAGAGGGGCTCCTCATGTCATGCAGAAACTTTGGCAATAATGTGCATCCAGATCAGATGGGTGAGGGAGAGCATGAAACGAAGAGCAGAGCTGGCTGTGATAAATGAGGAAACATCAGATGAACTCACATGTATGTGGGCCAAAAAGCTAAGTGGAGGCTATCTCAAAAACTGCTTCCCTGGTCTATAAGAACTGATCCATGTGTGATCAATGAAGGTAAGGTTGTGAATGATCAGGGAAAGGAATCAGTTGGTAAAGTATCAGTAGAGAATAAGATGATGAACTAGATAAAACTTAAGCATGGAAGTGAGTTGAGCAACATCATCTAAAAACAGACTTCAGCAAAAGGAGCTGCTGAAGAGATGTAACAAGATGTCCAGAGGATATAATTGTACTATTATTTTAGCTGTCACTTCTCTACAATTTGTTTTACAGAAAATGCCTTTCTTTTGTATAGTAAAAGACAAAATGAGGGAAAGAGAGTCCTCAGGCACATAATGGGTGGTATGAAATATCTTAGACTATTACAAGACCTTCAAACTCAAACAGGCTATTAATAGCAAAGGTGATACGAATTGGAGAACACCAGTTTCCACTTTCTTTGCATTGAAGAAAGCCACCACATTAAGTTTGCTTTCTATGGTCCACAGTGGTCTTGTCCTAATTGCAACAGTATGTGTCATTCTAAAGCTCACCAGTGTCAGAGTTTAATGCATTCCTAACCCTGCCTCGATAATGAGGAGATGACTGCAAAACCTGGGACCTTAGATTCATCTTCAAGCATTCCTGGGTTTTCAAACAAACACAGCTCTGGTGTGCACCCTTGTTAAGGAGCAGACTTCAGATGTATGTATGTCTGAAAAGGCTTTGGCCATATGAGGATCCAAGAGAAAATAGGCAGTTAAATGGCAGAAGGAGTGTGAAGACAGATGAGACACTGCAAGAGGATGGTTTTGAACAGTTCTAGCAGGAATGGCTCCATGCTGGTCACTCACTGACCTGTGCTTTCCAGTATTATGGATCAACTTTCCATGTGTCCACGTGCTTTTTTTCTGGAGCTCTAAAGAGTTTTGCTGAGACCATATGAGTGCTGCTTTTATAGCCCTCTATACTTAATGTGCATGTTAAGACAAAAACCAATTTATTTCTAACATCACTTCTCTCAGTGCCTCTAATGCTTCTGCTTCTGAACCAAAGGGAGGCATTCTACAGTAAGACACTAATAAATAGCTTTTCTTTGGGGGAATAAGCATTTTCCCATCTTTAAGAAATTTCTTTGGCCATGTGAAATTCAAATTTGTTAACTTGCCCTACAAACAGCAACTCATTTAGAAACAAATTGCAAATATTAGATGGAGACAGTGAACTTGATAATGCGGTGCTGCCACATCAGTTGTAGAATAATGCATCTTAATGAAGGCTTCCCATGTGAATAAACCATTATATTTACAAGCTTTTCACAGTTAATGACCCAGAACTGGATAACGAAACTCACATTTTTAGTGTGGTCCTCTGTCAGCAAAAGTATACATATTAATAATTGATGTTGCTGTAAAAATAGGCCTTAATATGAAGATTCCTGAGTTTGTGGGGAAAATAGGACTACATGGTCCATTAGCTTAAAATGCTTATCTAATGTTTGATGGGCTTTGTCTTTAAAATCCCTGTTTAAATTAATAAGACAAAATGGACATTTGTCTAAAAGAGAATTTTATTCCATCTCATCAGTCATGAGTATGTTGATGAGAGCGCTGTTAGTCTTCTCTTTGGGAAGAAGGATTAAAGAACAGACCTTAGGCTTTGTGAAAGCGGAAGACCCATCAGCAGAAGGAGGGAAGGAAGAAGTCCCCTACACCTCCCAGGTAAAGCCAATGTGACAAAAGTCTCTTTACCCTTTTCAACTTGGACTCAATTGCATAGGCGGCTTTTTCCTAGGTTGCCTTTCTGCTTAGTCAGCTCGATGGCTCTTGCCAATGCAGCCAGCTTTATTGTTCATTATAAAACACTTAGAGGTGTGCAGCCTGGCTGAACATGCTTAAGGCTACAGCTCTACATCGAGGAGGCACCATGCTGTGGAACTAACTGCTCTTCAATTGTTCCATTATGACTACGCTTACAAGGGGAGATAGTCTTCATTTTGATGAAATAAATACATTTCATTTTTACTTCCCATTTGAAGGCCAGCATTCAGATTGCGCCTGAAAGGTAGATTTACTGCAACTTTTGTTATTGGGTACTTAATTTAGGGCAGCTTCTTTTCTATAGACCCGAAGTGGTACAGCTGAAACACACACTGCATGGTTTTATGGGACTTCTTCAGTCATTGTTCTACTACAGACAGTAGTGCCTGTGATTGTGATCTTTCAAAAGATGTCCTCATTGTGTAGCATTTTGCTGCTGATCACTTATTTTCAGGACTAGTATAGTTTAGTTCTATGAAGGGCTTTATTTCCCAAGCAAAGTATGTATTTTTAAAGTAAGTAGAATTAACAGTTGCTTCTTTTCCCCAGTAGCGAAGGTGACATTTTTTTCACATTTGGACTACACAGGCAAGTGACTCCTTATTAGTAGACTGCAAGAATTTACCCCCTAAGCAACTGGGATCCTGTTCACTCATGACTGTTATTATACTGGATTTTAACCCGCGATCCAAGTTATCTTTAAAAATTTGTTGTAGGAGTTAGCTACATTCTTGCTTTCTCATTTCCTCAATGTATATTGTCTGGCTGTGGGGAAAAAATGTATTTTAAAGAGGTTTCTTTGTCTTTTGAAGACTGTTCATGTAGGTTCTGCGGTACACAAACGGTGATAGCCACATCAATTATATGGCTGAATTCCTAAATTAGGCACAAAAAAGGAAGAACTAAGCAAAATATATTGCATTCATTAAAGCTTCCCTACTCTATGATTCACTTCAATGGCTTTGCCAATTAAAGTAATTGTCATACGCGTTCAAACAAAGCATTTGTAGTAAGGAGGTCTTGCTAGAAAAATATGGAAAATGGCTGTTTTATAGATTTATATTATACATATATTAAAAAAATTGACATGCAGCACTTTTTTTAAGAAGATAAACAAAAATTTAAAGTGGAAAAACAATCATATTCTTGACCATAGAAGTTTATATAATTTTGGTTATGTTTATTTCTGATATTATACCTGGGCATGCTGTCAAACTTCTACTAAAAATGACGAGTATGTTTTGGCCCCTGAAAGGCAGTGATTTCATTGTTAGTGTGATTCCAGCCAATGAAAGCTGAATTATTTAGCGGGCTTCTTGCTTCCCAGAGTCTTTCTATTTCAAGAAAAAGGAGGTTTAAAATTTCTATTGAAAACAGGACAGATTAGTTATCACTGCTTATATGTGTATGTAAGACTGGTGAAATAACCTGTAACTTTGTGCTGACATCTAAACATCTTCTAGGTTGCAAGTAAAACAAAAAGCTCATTTTAATCTTATGGTTGATAAAAACTGGCCTGGTGTGTAGCACTGCTGTAACCTCTCACTTTCAAGAGCTGAAGAAATATTTTAAATTTCACTTGCAGGGTTTGCAGTTTGTTAAAACCCATATAATATTTATTTAGCCATAGTCTATAATGTTTACACAAAAGGCTGTTCTGGGAAATGCCAAATTATTTTTTTTTCCTCTGCCTGAATGAAATGAATTATATTTATCAGGAATTCAAAGAACAAGGAATGCTTGGCAGACTGTTTTCTCAGATATAAATAAAAGCATTACCCAAGACAACATGCCTAAATTAGGGTATGTTTCAAAGAGGTAAGGAGAGAATATTTTTTCTTAATTTAAGACCATATAGAACTTTCCATGTGAAAAAGGTTACAGAGGAAGGAAGAATGGTGGAAACAGTATGTGAGAAAATCATAGATCAGCATGCATTGTGCCACTAATTCTTTGGTAAGGGCTGAAATTATGGGGTGAGACACACCCAACCATAAATCCATAGATGAATCTGTGAGACAGGAAGGGGCTCACGCGTGTGCATGCCCAGAGCATGCAGGGCTCAGTCCTATAAATTGTTAAAGCATTGTCTCCATTGGGATTGATTACTTGTGCTCATTAAGTGAAAACATGAGCGAGGGGATGTCCAGGCCTTTGGAGTCCTCCTGCTTCAAAGTTGCAACAGTATGTTGAGCTCTTAGATGAATATTGTCTTGTCTTTTTCTGTTTCTTGTTCCTAGGCTCCTCCTACCCTTCCATGAATCAGTCTGATTGCAATCTGTTTAGTTTATGCTTAAAACCAGCTTTTCCTCTTTCCAGTAGCCTGTATTCTGAGACTGTAAGTATAACTTCCTGCACGGTCTACCCCATTAGGAGAGTCTGTCAGGGAGAGCACTGAGTTGACATCCATTATCAGGCTTGGGCCATTTTTGCACCACCCTGAGACAAAGAGGTTGATAAAAACCAGTTCACGCATCTGGTTACCCCAGACCGATAGCTAGTTTGCACTGCAGGAAAATGAAACAATCATAGCAACCTCTGACTGGAGTGTTTAACGGCAGGGAAATTATACATGCCAGGAATAGGCAAGTGCAAGTACACACCAGTTTAAAAACTGCAAGTATTGGGCTGTAATGGTAAAATAGTCCAAAAAAGCAAACATAGGTTTGTTTGGACAGCACATGTGTGTTTTCAAGACAACTTAATGTGTTTCCTTGCAACATCAGTGTGGTTGGTGGCATAAACACAGGTTTATCCCTGGAATGTGGGTTATGGTGGTCATGCTGGAGCTGGTAGTAAAGACCATTGTAGCAATGTGAGGAAGATCAGGAAACAGGTCAGGATACAGTTATCAAGATATATGTGCACTTAGTGAGGCTCGCTTCTCTTTACAAATTAAACTAGGATTGCAAATTGTGATTTATCAGAGATTTAGAAAAACATGTGCTGAGGGAATAATGCTGTTTCTGCAATTAAGCTTTAATAAATAATAATAATAATGAGGCTTTACTTTTTGAGCCAAGAAAAATCTCAGGAACATAGGCTTCTACTCTGTCATCAAGCAAAAAGATGAAATAGAATCAAATTCCAGAAAAGATACATAAATTTTTTTTGAAGCAAGTAGACAGAAAAGAAAATAATACTGAATTAAGTAAAGTATTGCACAGTTCTTGGTCTTTGCGTGTATTTACATATTTTAGCCAATGCAATTGAACTTTTCCAAAAAACATTACTCAGAACTTCAAATGGATTAGCTCTTTTTGTAAAGCACTCTTTATATGAAAGTATAATGTAGACTTTTTAAAGACAGCTATAATTATAAAAGAAATTATATTTATTGCAGTAAAAGTCAAGTCTCCTTTGGGATGGACTTGGAGTAATGGATGGCTAGGTCTTCTAATTTATGTAAGTCGTGTAGCATTAGAAAAGCAAATTCAACATATTTACACATGAAGATCTGTGGTCATTTTTTAGAAGGCTGATGTGATCATACATCAAAGGGACTTGACCTTTGGAGCTCACTGCCTATCTATCAGCGTGAACCAATGTTGGCTTGCCACTCGCTTCCTTTGGAGACTACGGAAGGGAATGCGTTGTGAAAAGTGAAAGGGAAACACAAATGGGGAATATAAAAACACTAGAAAGATGAACAGAGATATATATATATATTTTTTTTAATTTAGAGGTATCCATTTTTTTCCCTACATCCTTTGATTATATACTTGATAAAGAGTAGTAAGTCTAAGTGCAGAGTTGCAAACATAAATTATCTTGCTCCTAAATGGAGGTCAGGAAATGAATATGCTACATGTGTTTGGCTTTAATTCCCTTCATCCCTATGTTCAGATAGATTTCCTCCCCATATACTAGGATATTTACATCCCAGGTACCAGTTACTCCTACAGTCTACCACCATGAAAAGAGTGCTTGGCTGTGAACCCTCCAATAACTGGTACCAGACTTGCACTTCCTTCATAAGGCTTTGGTTTGTAAGACTCCACAGAAACTGTCATGGGATTCTATAGGAAATGACCCCTTGTTTTGCAAAAGGTGTAATTTCTAATTAATTTTCAGTACATCCCAAATAATCACCATTTTAGGTCTGCACTAGTTAAAACCTCTGGGGAATTTTGTCTGAAACAGGGGCAGAATCAGCACTCAAAGCTCTGTTTAGCTATGCTGACCATGGATGGTAATGACTAACAGACACTAAAAGCAACAATCCATAAGGTATTACTTGTATTCAATGTGGTGAAGTTCAGGCAAATATACATGCTACTTCCTAAAGATAAGTTTTTAAGGTCATTCTTAACTGATGATGCATGCTTGTCAGATGTATGCTATAGGCACAATTAGTTTCCATAAACCTATAATGTAGCTAAGGGCAGTTTCATTCCTGGGCAAGAAAATAATCCAAATTGTCTGGGAGAAGCGGAAAGCGTATTTTAATTAAAAACTAAATGATTAGTTTAGAAATTCATCATCTGAGAACTGTAGAACATAGAGGTATAAATAAGCCTACTAAATGTAGAGCAGTGATAAATGTTTCTGTAACATGGTGCTGTGAAGTAGCTTCACTAGAAGTTGATACAAGGGCTTGGCCACTGT
Source organism: Megaceryle torquata (assembly GCA_024611175.1). Lineage (NCBI taxonomy): Eukaryota > Metazoa > Chordata > Aves > Coraciiformes > Cerylidae > Megaceryle > Megaceryle torquata. The sequence goes on from JANIJG010022385.1 coordinate 114,326, forward strand.
AGCTGGAGTTGGAGAGCTGTTGGGCTTGACACCTGTTAGTGCCTGATGAAGGCACCTGAAGAACTGGTGGTGGCGAAAGTAAATGTCACGTGTAAGGAGTTTATCCTTTTTTGCAGGTACTTTCTAGGAAGGAAGATGGTGGTGGGAGGAGATGTACCCCTCTAAGTGTGAGAGGAAGAGATTCCTTCTGGAACGGGTGCTTTTTGTTATTCTCATTCACCCCATGCAATCTAACTGACCATGGACAGCTGCTCCCTTCCCTGTTATTTTGCAGTATGATGTGAAGGATATTTTGATTATTTCTATACAGACCTGTGGAAATACCGATGTATTCATATGGCAGTTCTCACATCCCCTTTCTCTACTTCTGATGTACATACGCAGTGGCTTGCAAAGGGGTGGAGAAGATGGCTTTGCTGCTTTAACTGTACTCCAGGAACAAGACAGCACAAGTGTCTTGGAATTATGAATTAAAAATTGATTAATTGAATGTCCTTGCTCTGTCTTGACTGGGTTAAATTCCCTAGAACCCAGGGCAAATTCTACAGTGCCTGTTTCCACATCTGCAACAGACATTGGACTATGTATATATAGCACAAAAGCATGCAGCAAAAGACAAATTGTGCTTCTTCTGTGCCATCTATCATTGCAGTTTCATTCTGTATTCCTTAGAGAGTCATTTTAAAATGGGAGGAATCTTAGAAATTAATTTCTCGTCTTCTGCTAAATTAAAAAAGTCTGAAGAACAAACAGACTGTGGCATTTTATATTCTCTAGGCAGCACTACTTACCATCCCCAGAAATATCATTTCCTCTTCTCTCATTTTCTTCATTTTTTTGCGCTGGATGTATCCACGGCAAACCTGAATTGTAAACAAAATTCTAATGAGATAAATGGGCCTTGTTACAGTTTCCTTTTCTGTGGCAGACACAGGAAAAAACACATAGAGGAAGGAAAGGCACAATATACAATTGAAACTATTACTCTTTAACAGGTTGCTATCTGATTATTATTTTTTTTAAACAAATTCTGAGGTTTGTTATCCTCTCATGCTGGCTTATCTAGCTTCTAAACACAACACTATCAGGGTATAAAAATTCAAGCTGGTATCCCAGCTTGAGTTGTCTGAATTATTCATGTGTAAGGACTTTTTCTGGAATCTGGCAGCAATCTGCCTTTGTCATCTTTTCAAGATACAGAATGAACTCTTTCCCTGGAGATCGCAGGAAAAGGCAGGAATTCTCAGAGAAGCACTGGATTCCAAGCGGATGCCAGAAAGAGCAACTGAGGCCATAAAAATCAGAATGGAAAAATAACATGTAGATTATATAGTCATCCTGCTTTGCCAGTGCAGGACTTTTTCTAGTGATCTCACATCTAGGGTCCTGTCTCATTTTAATTGGATTAAATGATGTATTTCACCTTGCTAGGCACCCTGAAAGCTATTGTTTCAGAACACTTTCCATCCTATGAGCTGTTTCTGTCTATTGCTGGTCTTCTGAACAAAGCACTGTCAACTGGTTCTGCCAGAACTGTTGTTAAATGAGAGATTTCACCTTTTGAATGCAAGTGGCAGCAGCATCTGGATTTGGACGCTTCTCAACCTGATATTTAGTTTGTCTTTGTCTCTTGTCTTCAAGGTAAAGTTGCTTCATAAACACTGCTCGATACCGGCCTTGGCGAGCCCGTTCTGCAACCTGGATCAATTTAGTGGCTTCTTCAACTGTCATGGTCACAACAGGTTTCTTCAGCACAGACCAAAAGAAATTGACAAAGCAAAGTATTAGAGTTACATGTTTTATTAATTGCCTAGAGAAACACAGAATGGTGGGGGTTGGAAGGGACCTCTGGAGATCATCTCATCCAACCCTCCCTGCTCTAGCAGGGTCACTCAGAGCAGGGTGCCCAGGATCACAGTGTCCAGATGGCTTGCAAATCTCTCCAGAGGAGGGGACTCCACAACCTCTTTGGGCAGCCTGGGCCAGGGGTCCAACACTCTCACAGGAAAGAAGTTTTTCCTCCTGTTCAGATAGAGCCTTTTGGGTTCCAGTTTGTGCCCATTGCCCCTTGTCCTGTCACTGTGCACCACTGACAAGAGTCTGGCTCCATCCTCTTGGCCCCCATGGGCCCTTTAGCTATTGTTCAGCATTGATCAGATCCTCTCTGTTTTCTCCAGGCTAAACAGCCCCAGATCTCTCAGCCTTTCCTCGCTGCAGAGATTCTGCAGTCCCTCAGCATCTTTGTAGCCTCCCCAGGCCACTCTCCAGTAGTTTCTTTATCTCTCTTGAACAGGGGAGCCCAGAACCAGACACAATATTCCAGAGGTGGCCTCCCTAAAGCAGAGTAGAGGGAGAGGACAACCTCTTTCAACATGCTGGCCATGCTCTTTTTCATGCGTCTTGGGAGACTATTTGCTGCCTTACTCATGAGGACACGTGGCTGGCTTATAGGGAGCATTTTGTCCCCCAGGATTCCCAGGTCATCCTCTGCAGGGCTGCTTTCCAGTAGGTCAACCCCTCACCTGTACTGGTGCAGGGGGTTATTCCTGCCCAGGTGCAGGACTCTACACTTGCCCTTGTTGAACTTCATCAGGTTCCCCTCCACCCAGCTCTCCATCCTGTCCAGGTCTCTCTGAATGGCAGTTACCTCAGTTAAGAAATTTATGCAAGAAGGTTCTTTCACTTTCCAAGACAAAAAAAATCCCTGTCATAAACAGCAGACACTCCTGTCTCAGTGCCATCTTGCAATGTCTTGTAAGTTTGATATTTTGCAAGATGTGGGTTTTTTTCTGAGTACCTTTAAGAGAAAGTGAACCTGTTGTGTTGATGTGTGCCAAGGAAAGCCTGATACTATAGTGGGAAGCAAGAGCAGCTCTATGTGGCTTAAGCATCCTGATGAACTTTATCCATTTGAGAAAAAAATATAAAGGCCCATAGGGCTTTATCCTACTAAAGTTCTGAGCCAGCTCAGCTCAAGTGGAAGAGGGTTGGGGTAAAATATATCAGAACAGTGCAGCTGGGGAGAGGGACTCCCTGCTCTCACTCCTGAGAACTGTTGTTTACCCCCATGCTCCCTAAAGAAAAGTGGAATTATTGTTCTTTTTTGATATGAATCTTGTGATTAGAGACAGGTCACATTTAATGCTTCTCTATATATTGTGTGGAGCTCATTCCACTTTCAGCAGGGCTGTCCATAACAGAATTACACAGAAGGACAAACAATTGGTAGAGCAGCCTCCTCTGATGAACTACACTTTTTTTGGGGGGGGTTTATGTTAAACTGTTTTAACAGCACTGCCACAGACAGTGGTCTGTTACACAGCAGTCAGGATTTCCTGAGTGTACGTGGCTTGCTACGACAGATGCAGAAGTGCTGACAACCCTCTAGCAATCCCAGTGGTTAACTTGAAATGCGGTATTGGGCGCTGGACTCCTACTGTGTGAGATTATTTTATTCATATTTATTGAATGCTGTGCCTCTCTTGCAGCGTTCTGGCCAAGGAGACCTGTCAGAGTCTGAGCTGGCTGCACACCAGATAGTCTCAGCTGTAATGGATGCCACACTGAAAAGGGGTGAGAGCAGAACTGTGCACAACAAAAAGGCCTCAAGGTGTAATGTACTGAAATAGAGAATCTCTACAGACCAACATCAGACTACTAGAAGCCCTGAGAATTTACCCAGAGATTTACTGTGGAGGCCAAGGGCTGTAGCTGCCCATTAAAGTAATCTAGGAGAGAGCCTGCACTCTGTCTCTGCAGACTGCCCCTGTCTGGGGGTGTTCTTTCCCTGGGAACTTTCCCTTTGTTGGTTTCTGGGATCAATACGCAGATTTCCCTCACCAGCACAATTCTTGGTGGAGAATTCAACCTTTGGGTCTTAAGTGGTCTGATCAGGCCTGTCTCTCGTGGCTATAATAGTATCTATGAGTCTAAGTGACCCAGGCATGTAGGCACAGTTGTTTATTTCAGGGGGTTAGCAATGACTGCTTCTAGGCAACATGCCATTTCCAAAAGGTCAAAAGTGTATCAAATCCAGAACAGTCTGCACTGGAGTGCTCGTGGCCTTCTCTGTAATGACTTTTGCTCTGCCAAAACTCGATTTTCTGCTCCTCCTAGCAGCTGCAGCTCTCTAGCTGTACAGAATAGACTGCCATCATTGTTCAGAGGTTATAAACAACAGAATGCTAACAGTTGGGCTGACCTGAACTCTGTGTTTTGCTGGTTCCAGTTAGGAATCCCAGTTGGGTAAAACTGAAGCCCAACTTGATTTCAGTAGGACTAATTAAGTGATGAGAGTTAGCTGGATAAATAAAGCACCTACTAAACTTGGCCAAAGTGCTGCCCTTTCTCTGACCCATTATAAAGCAGTATAGATTCACTTAGTCTCAACCAGACTCAAGATGCGACCGGGTATTGTTCAACAGGAAAATTTGTTATTTTCTGTTTGTGCCTTATCTGTAAACAGACTATTACTTTCTAACTGCTATAAAAGTACTTTTCACTTCAGAGGCTTGTGTTCAGATATGCATGGTTATCAACTAAAAAAGCTAAGCATGTTATTTATGTAGGTATGTGATTTGCTTACCTGTGTTTGCAATCCAGCATCAAGCAAAATCTGATCAAGGATTTTCTCCCTCTGCTGCAGGACTTCCAGCCTTTCTTTAATGAAATACCTTGGGATAGGTACTTCTAAGTCTTCCTAAAAGAAGAAATAGTCATGAGATGCTTTTTCAAACTGCATTAAAATCACATTACTTATCAGCAAAGCAATTAAATTGGACAGAGATTGTTGAGTATTTTGGAGTGTTGGGGAATTTGACCTCTGTAATAGCTCCTGAGCTGTTATTTTGCAATTACTTAAAGCCTAATTCAATGAAAACAAATAAATCAACACAGTTTCTGAACCGTGGCAGCCCAGAAATACTTTTTTTTTTTTCATAATGGCTTAATTATATTATCAAAATGTTAAAATATTTGGCAGGGTTGCTGGAAATTGAAATGTTATTTCCACTGAATTGAATGCCTCTGGTTGTATGATTATTGCCCTTATTTCTTTAATCAACGTGAAAAATAGATCTGTTCTCCTGGATTTTTTTAGCCATTTAAGGAACCAAAGCACAAATCTCTTTGTCTACAGGTATTTCTAGCTGCAGACAAACTGTCACTGTCTGTGACTACGATACCTGTCAGTTGTCAGTCAGGTGTGATTAGAAGTGGCTTTCTGTACTTGTTTCCACCATTAAAAAGATGTAACTGTTTATTCTCCTGTAAAATTCCACTCTTGCTGAGAAATGAAAGAAGATAAGCAGACAAAAAAAGACTTCTCAAAAGTGAAGATGCTGCCAAATGACATAACCTGTTCTTTGTACTGAAAACCGGACACAATTCTTAAGAACAATTGCTGGCAAGTATAGTGCTTTGAGGGACAGAGGTTTGGTTTATGCTGGTGCCATGTTTTCTATAAACTGCTTTGGGAACATCTAGAAATTCTCCTCAAGCAAAGGACAGAGGAGGGATGAGGGGGAGACAAGCGGGAGTTGTACTACTTGTGAGCAGTTGCACAGTCAAGTTAGACAATAATTTGTCCCCGGGTGTATGTGGAAACTTGATCCTTTTGCCCAAGGAGCCTTGGACAGGCACAAGACTTGATGCTGCACTATCAGCACTCTCTGTTCCATCTGCTGTGGAATTGTTGGGCTTTGACCTGCCCAGGGACACTTTTGCCTTGATCCTTTGTAGCCTCCATGCCAGCTTTGGCGCGGACAGATACAGAGTAGAAAAGTGCTGGCCATAAAGAACAAGCATTGCTACTGCCCTGACACAGGCAGATGGTAAATGTGTTGCTTGTGAGCTGTAAGGCCTTCCAATTTCTAGAGCAAGAATTTGAATGGAAGGCTGTGGCCAATGCAGACAGCCCCTGAGAGCTGCTAACTTAAGGACTTCATTGCTAATTCCCACAGTTGCACACTGTGCAGACCAGGCAGCATAAGAAAGCTTCCAAGTAGGACTGTGTTTATGACTGTTGATTTTTCAGCATAGAGGTCTGGTCTGCTACAGTTTCTAAATACATATCTTGTTAAGCTCCCTGCTTGCACCTTCCACCATCCTTGATTGTCAGTGGAAATGATTATACGTTGTATTTTAAGAGTACAAACTACCCCAGGTTGGATTGCAAAGTTGGCTGTCTTTAGGAGTAAGAAATCAGGTGGTTTGTCTGGACACCCTTGCATAGGACGAGGGCTCTTACACTGTCAGGCAGCACTGTGAGTCAGGCAGTGTAGGGGTGGTGAGCACCTCTGATGTCTAACTTGGGTAGTAATGTCAAGAGATTCTGCACTGTGACTTTTACTGCCTGTAACAATGAGATCAAAGCTGTAATCCTGGGGCAGAAAGGAGTGGGGAGTAGGGAGCCTGCTTGTTTTCATAAACTCTTTTTTTTTGGGCCCAGCATTGTGAAGTTAGGCTTGTGATGTTTATCCTCAAGTCAAATTTGCAGCTTTTTAGCTGCTCCTGGCTCCACATGGGATTTTCATGTCCAAATACCTTTATGATTACCCTGGGCAATGGAGTAACGGAGTGTTGGAAGGCAACCATACAAAAACATGAGGCACAGAACTGAAGAAAGATGAAGCTTGGCCTTATGGTGACATAGTAAAAAGTACGTAATATCATTGCCTAAAACATAAAATGAGACTACTCTGTTGTTTTCTCTGCATACAATCCTGCTGGATTTTAGCCTGTGATAATACAGTGAAAGGAAGGATTGGACATATCCTTTCTAGGCAGATTCTTTATGAAAGAGAAGTTATTTGTCAAGTACTGGACAGTAATTAGAATCAGAATTGTTTTGTCTGGAAGAGACCTTTAGGATTATTGAGTCCAACTGTTAACCCAGCACTGCCAGGCCACCACTAACCCATGTCCCTCAGCACCATATCTCCATGGCTTTAAAACCCATCCAGGGATGGGGACCCCACTGCTGTGGGCAGCCTGGGACAGGCCTTGACAATCCTTTCTGTAGAGAATTTTTTCCTGCTAACCTTCCCTAGTGCAACCTGAGGCCATTTCTTTGTCCCATTGCTTGTTCCTTGGGAGAAGAGACTGACCCCCACCTGGCTCCCACCTCCTTTCAGGAAGATGTCGAGAGTGAGAAGGTCTCCCCTGAGCTTTCTTTTCTCCAGGCTGAACAACCCCAGGTCTGTCAGCTGCTTCTTACAGGACTTGTGCTCTAGACCCTTCACCAACTTTGTTGCCCTTTTCTGGACTTGCTCCAGCCCCTCAATGTCCTTTTTGTAGCGAGAGGCCTGAAGCTGAACTCAGTATTTTGGTTTGTAACCAAGAATGTGATTATTTTATTAAAAACCCTAAAAATCTGTATTTTGATCTACTATGGAAATTACTGTTTTCTTTGGAAAAAGCCTGAAATCTCCTCAATGCTTTTTTTTTTTGTAGTTGGTAGATATGTCATACCTTCTTAAAATTAAGGTGTGGTGCAGGAATTTGAATTTATGCTTGTTTTTTAGCAGCCATTGAGGTTGACTTTTCAGACTTGCCAACTTTATATTGCAGGTGGATTTACTGATAAGTCATGAAAACAGCAGTGCTTAATGATTTCCAAATATGATTTGAAAGATTGGTGTCCCTGGAGAGGTGTTTATACTCTCTAGTAGGGCTTCTCAGAGTTTAAAACAGAAGGTAAAGAGATGGTGAAAATTCAGGGTGATTACTGATCTAAATTTGCAGAGTGAAGTACACGTGCAATTGCAAACAGAAACACGTTTTCAAATCTCAGAAGAACGCTATAATGATATTAGTTATAACTGGGATCCTGAAAAAAACAGCAATTTAAGCTCCAAGTTTGTTTTAGGGTTTTTTCTTTTTTTTTTTTTTTTTTAGCAAAGCAGCGGTACCTGAATTCGACAATAGGTGGAGCTGTCTGCGAGAGCAGAAACCACCTTTTTGCAGCTCTCTTTTCATACTGTGTTTAGAGCACAGCTTCGAAACTTTGCCATATTGTCAAATCCATCTGGTTTAGGGACTGCTGGTCAGGGGGCTGCTTTTACATCAGGCGGTCCTGAACTCTGGATGTTGAACATGCTCCCAACTCTTGCCTCCTTTACAATAAGAGACTTGTCTCAGAGGTCTCATTGTAATAGTTCATTGTACTACAAAGTAGTAGCCCAGGCTATGGAAATTTTAGCATTATCTGCAACCTCTGGAAGAGGCCTGAGGCCAGGCTCATTCACAGTGACAGAAAGGGCAGACTGAAGTGGACTGTAGTATAGTCATCAGTTGCCCATCTTTTATCTAATCACACATTAAAATCAGGCAGAGTTGAGCTGCTGACTTTTAATAGTGGAGTTAATAAAACTTCATGTTAGGACACGTGCAAGTGGAAATTCCACAGAGCCTGTGCTGTTCTGGAGAAGCAGAATTATAACATATTGATGAAGCAGATTAGCTTTTAAAATCTCACTCCAATATCTAATGTTCATCAAAGATCAAATATACTCTGATCTTTAATAAAAATGCCTTAACTACTGTTCACCCAGTATGCTAGTGAAAGTGCAGGAAGCGAAATCACTTGGTGGAATGTCAGACTGCAGCAACACATCTTAAAATACAGGCTAGGCAAAGTTCCTGTGAATTTGTTTATACTAGAGGTAGACCTACCGGGAGAAGGTGTAGATCTACCAGGATGTTATCCATGTAATGAAACTCTGAGTTCTCCAGGTGCACCATCTCTTTTTTGATCTCCAGGATCCTGCCAATCACACCATCCAGTACTTGCCGAATAGCTGCCCGTTTCTGCTGGTGAAGGAGCTGGTCATGGGCCATCTCCAAGTTACGCAAGATTTGCATATATTTGATGTAGGAAATGGCTAACATCTTGAATACTTTCATGTGGTCTTTCTCTGGCTGGAGGAACTCTTCTTTTTCCCTCTGGAGCTGGATGTCGAGGTCCTTCTGGGCTTCTGCCCACATCTTATTGTAAGTGCTAATTGAAAAGAGGAGACTGTTATCCTGACATGAAAGCAAGAGTGAGCACACAGTGATGCCAGGGCTTTGTGTGTGTGTATTTCTAAAAAAAAAAAAAAAAAAAAAAAAAAAAAAAAAACAAAAAAAAAAAAAAAAAAACCAAAAAAAAAAACCCACAAAAGGCAAGCCTGGCAATGTGAGACATTATATTTATAAAGGAATTTTAACTACAAGGTATTTTAAAAAACATTAGTACAAGTTTCTCTTTTTCTTTGTTTTAAGAATAGGAATCTTAAAATGCTGATTTATTAATTAAAAGTTAAAAACTTTTCAACATAACATACACTTGAAGCTGCAAACCCTGACAAGGTTGTGTTTTGGTTAAGTTGAGTTGATGATTTAATAGAAAAGTTGTCTCCCCCCAAAGCCCTTCTCATGGGGGAAGATTTCTTGGAGGTCTCTGCATGTTTGGGATGAGGACTGATTGATGTTTCTAAAGCGTGCGCTGCTTTTCTGCCTTTCTGAAGTGGTTGCTTGGAGCTGTTTGTAGGGTAAGAGCTGTACTGGCGCCAATGCCAGAGCGTAGCTGTGGGCGCTATTTCAAATGCGAGGTGAGGAAAATAATTTAATTTATTTCCATGGCAGCAACTGTTGCACTCCAAGCAATTGCTAAACGTCTGTTCCAGTGGCTAGAGGATTATGTGACATGGAAGATGTTACCTAAAGTCAGATTCATATCCAGAAAGCGCTAATGCTGTTTACTCAGCAGTTTTGGTAGCTCTGTTGTGCACCTGGACTGGCTGTCAGCGGCTTTTTGTGGCTAAAGCTGATCAGTGCAGAACATTGGGAGAAATGATCCTAAAGGAGCAAGAAATAGGCTCTGGGAGATGGGGCTTTTATTCAAAAGAGAGCCTAAACAGCAGGTTTGTCACTGAAAGGTGATAACACCTGTGGTTAGTGAAATACCCTTTTAGGTCCTGCTTCTACATTGTACATCTCTGACAGGTGGAGACTCTTTTGGAAGTGTCGGTTGTCAAAAAAAATCTTACTCTACCAGCAGAGCTAAGAAATTTCTTTTGCACTGATCCTCGGTTATGCTGGGAGAAAAACAGTTGATTCATTTTGCCAGGTTGGTTGGAGAAGGGGAAATCTGGGCTAAAGTAACAGGAAAAGCTGACTTCTCTCTTAGACCTAGAAATAAAGGCCACTGGCCTCAATGGTGCATTCTTGACCCATCCTTGTGCTTAACCAAGCTATTGCTTACTCTTCCTAGAGTTTCTCAAGTGATGAAGACAATAAAAAGCCCTGTCTCCATTAAATGGGCCTTCAGAGCAGACATCTTACTGGCTTGAGCTGCGCTGAGGGAGTCCATGTGTATTAATTCTGACAAGAAAGCTGGGCAGCTGTTAACATTGCTCCTGCTTGGTAATAAATGCCTAAGTTTGAGGTCTGTCAGCTGATCTTATCATTCCAAATCTCAGCAGAATGACCTGAGGCTTGTGCGGCATGAGGGACCAGTGGGATGGACAGGACAGACTCCAGTGCTTTGAGCATGGGGTGTGCACTGAATGTCCAGGATGCTGATGGGGCTGCTGGGACTCCCTGCAGCAGTCAGCAAAAACACCAACAATCTGAACCCTGCTACTGAATTTGCACAGTTAACTTTAAAAAGTGCACATTATACTTTGCAGCTGACCTGGGTTTCTGCAGGATGCAGCTGGTCTTGCTTTTCCTAATGCCTCTGCAGCCCACCCAAGGTTTTTCCCCTTCCTTTTTTCCTACTTCATTTACATCCCATTGCAGCACCTCAGTCACTCCATTGCAGCAATTAACCCAGGTGCAGGAGATAAACAAAATAAAACCATCAGAGCGAAGAAGATCAGCACAAACCAGACCAGCATTAGCTTTGACCTACAAGCTCTGCTGGTTGATCAAGGGAGATTTGTGCACTTCCTCTGAAGTCAGGACACGGAAGAACGTATGCTGGTGTAAGGTTCGTGGGGTTTTCCAGCACAGAAGGAAACAACGTGGTATTGTACTGGTGTTGTGCCTATTCACAGCCTGTTTGAGAGCACGTAGGTTATAAATCTTGGAGGAAGCCCTGTAGGTTGTCCCCACAACTGATTTATGAACGGTGGGTATCCTCAGGCTAGCGCATTTCGAATGCAGGTTATTGCACGGAGACAACAGACTGCACTGCAATGAGAACCGACTTGGCTCTTGTCCGCTCCAATTTGCAATAATCTCCCTTTCTGCCTCCTCTGACTGAGGAATGTCAAGTGGTTCCTCCTGCTGAGCCAGCTAATATCCAGTTTCTTTTTATATTTTGAATGTCATTTTGTGGGAGGAGGGAGGACGGAATGCTCTAGCCTTTCAGAGTACGTGAACATAAGGCAACATAGATGGAATGTAATTGCTTCCATAAAGAATTAGCTTATCAGATAAGCATTAAAATGATTGCAAGAATGTTGCTGTGGGTCAGATGTTAAGGCTACGGATATTACGGTGTGTTTGCAGCTTTTGCAGTGTGATGCTTTGTTTAAATGAGAGGAAAAGAAGGGACAGGCCCAGTGAAAAAATGAAATGTTGAAGGAAAAGATTGATGTGGAAGGGCAAGATTTTCAGCTGTGATAAGCTGATAGCTCCTGTGTTCTTGTCACTAACTGACACCTTGCGGGGACCTGACCCTAGTGCTTCAGTTCATTAGGCGCGTGATGGCAAACAGCAGACACTTGGTAACTGGACAGTGCAAGCAAAAATGTGCTTTAAGTGCTTCAGTTCACCCTGAATAAAAACTGCAGGACACGTGCATGTCCATTTGTTTCCCCTCCCCAAAACAGGATTAAAATAATTACTTCAGGCTTTACTAGTATCCAAATGGGAGCCCTTCTGGGCTAGTTTGAAGGATGAGATGTGCTTAGTGTTTATAGGCCTTTCCGGGGGTCTTGGCAGAGCTGCTGTAATCCCAAGGAGCTTTGGAGACAAATGTGTTCAAGGGTAGTCAGAAGAAGCAACGTATGTTGTCAAGGCTGTGTGTTAAAAGCAAAGGAAGAGAACCGACTTGTTGCCTGTTAATCAGATGACCCTTAAGGACCAATTTGAATTTTTTGCCTATTTGCTCAGTGTCCCTCTGCATTTAGTTGTAAACTCCCTCAAAATAGCACTGAAGAGCTAGTACAACACAGCCAGCAGTGCACTGACTTGGTGTTTACTGTTTCATCTCGTGGGCTTGTTCCTGTTTAAGGGGTAGGTTGTGAGCTGCAGCTGTGCCCAAGGTTGATATTGCATCAGAATTAAGATTGGATTAGAGCATCTAAGTAGCTTACTAGTGCAGGTAACCAGCAGGACTGAGCATCATTTTCCTACTTGAGACAGGAGATTGAGAAATGGTGGAAAAGGAAGAAGCCTGTCTCTCGATCTCTGCACGTGTGTAGCAGCGTAAGCAATGTTGCAAATTGTCATAGCAACTGCAACATAGGAGCATTATGGGGAAAATAAGCAACACAGTAATGGGATGAGGAAAAAACACATGAAGTGACTTAACTCTAGTGCTCCCCTCACTTCCCCTGAGTGCTTTCTGGCAGCTTACAGACTGGGGGGAAGGTCAAGGCTTTACCTTGTCACCAATGTCCCTTTCTCTTCTCCTTACTTCCACAAAGTAGAAACAGTTAAGGGCTTAATATTCTTTTGCTGTAGAATGGTGTCCAGTTTGAATCTTACTTTTATTGCTCAAAGAAAAGCCTTATCTGCTTATTTAGAGTGAAGCTTAGAAATGCAATTTTTTCTGCTCAAGTTACAGAGATGTTAAAAATCCTGCTGAATTATGAATTGCCTCATTTTAATATTTCAGGGCCCTTTAACTCTGTCTGTTCAATTCACTCCTCTCTTCTTACACTTGGAAAATGATGCTGGGTTTGAGTACAGCTGAGGTTAGCCTGCTTACTTGCGTCAAACTAGTTTTGAGAATGAAGCATACCCTTTTTGGGAGGATTTGTGCTGAGCATGCAAACTGGCCCTCAGACCACTCCTGAGCCAGTCACAGAATCTGGCATAGGTGACATTACCTTTGTGTGTGTTGTTTTTCTCTCTCTCCCCGAAGTGTCTCTTTTTTTTTTTTTTTTTTTTTCTTTTTTCTGCTAGTGGGAATGCTATTTCTGTTATTTCAGCACACAGCACAGTTTGTACTACAAGCTGTGTCTGTCTCTGGAGTTGTATATGGGCTGAACCCAGGCTGCTTTGATGCCTGCTTTTTCTGAGCTGTCTTCTGAGGACAGAAATATCTCACACTTTCACATGCCAAATGCGGAGTGTAATGCTGCATGGGCCCTGATGGTTTTTCTGATGGATGGGCACATGTAAAGAGACAGAAGGGAAAACATTTGAGTCTTACTTGGCCCAGCTCTCTTAGCTTAATGTAGAAACTCCCATTTGACTAAATGAGTGCTACATCGTGTTTTAAACATGACTTAAACTGTTTCTGAAGCATCTATGCTGTCACTAGAAACGACCTGCATTCTTTCTTTGTCCTAAGAGGAGATTGAGCTGCATTGGGCCATCTAAGAGGGAATGGAGAAAGCCCTGGGAGGACTTGTGGGAGCAGTGGGGTGTGGAGCTGGGATCTGCAGCTAGACCCCAGCTGCAGGACCAAGAAGCAGACGAGAGGAGACTGAGACATGGGTCTAAGTGACAAGGAAGTGTGTGCAGGGGCCAGTCCTCAGGGTGTCCTCGAGATACTTGGGGCTTGACAGGTTTGCCATTGTGTTAAGCCCTGGGCAAACACAGGGGAGGGAAACCCTGCCCTTCAGCCTCTGTAAAATAAAGAAACAAGAGACAAAGGTTGGGAGGGGAAAGTGAGGCCCCAAGAGGAAAAGGGGCTTGCACAAATGCTGCTGTTTTTCTTTGCACAAATGATTTTTTCTTTTTTCTTCTTTTTCTTTTTTCTTCTTTTTCTTTTTTCTTCTTTTTCTTTTTTCTTCTTTTTTCTTTTTTCTTCTTTTTTCTTTTTTCTTCTTTTTTTCTTCTTTTTTCTTTTTTCTTCTTTTTTCTTTTTTCTTCTTTTTTCTTTTTTCTTCTTTTTTCTTTTTTCTT
>JANIJG010022386.1:14330-40840 GCA_024611175.1 Megaceryle torquata
GTGGGCACTTTTCTGGGACCGTGTCTTGTTGTGGCCACCCCTCCCCCCCCCCCCCCCCCTTTGTAGTGTAAGCAATAGTAGCAGTATAAAACATTCAGCTTCAAAGCAAGAACATTCTCCTTCTTTCATTACGCATTTTTAACAGTTTCTTTGTTCCAGCCTGGAAGAAGTGACATGCCATTAAATTATTACGGGGTTCATTTTGTTTTTACATAAAGGGCAACAAAATTTGGTCAAAAGAAAACATGAATTAAACCACTTTTATCTGTCTGCAACTCCAGAAAGTTGCTTGAAGCACTTCTTGAAACAGCTACTTGGCTTGACCTGAATAAAAAGCCAACATGTGCCTTCTCAATCAATTCTTTAAATTTTCTATTATTCAAAGAATAGAATAAAGCTGCTCCTGTAACAGCTTGAAGTAGAACAGGAGGATCACTTTGCTTCTAACTGTGAATATGTGAATGATAATGAGGGTAGTTTGGAGGGAAAACAAGTGTTATTGGGCCAAAATTCCTTCTGTTGCAAAGTCAACATACTTAAGAGTCAAGTATTGAAGGTGTTCCCAGGAAAAATAAAATTAATTAAATACGTCTTCAGGCAGCCATGTCGAATGAAAAGTGCAAAAGGAAGGTCAAAGAGACTCATGAAATGTCATTAAGAAATAGCTGAAGGTAAAGAACTTAAGCAGTAAAAAGAAAAAAATGACAAGGTGAAGGAAGGTTCTCACATAAACCAAAGACAAATCTCAGGAAAGACAAGAAGTCTACACTCAAAATATATACAAAATATATAGAAACATAGAATGATTTGGGCTGGAAGGGACCTTAAAGATCATCTAGTTCCAACCTTACTGCTGTGAGCAAGGACACTTCCCACTAGACAAGGTTGCTCAAAGCACCATCCAACCTGGTCTTCAACACTTCCAGGGAAGCAGCATCCACAACTTCCCTGGGCAACCCATTCCAGCATCTCACCACCCTCACAGTGAAGAACTTCTTCCTAATTTCTAATCTAAACCTAGCCTCTACAGGTCAAATCCATTACCCCCTCAACCTATCACTACAAGCCCTTGTTTAAAGTCCCTCCCTGGCTTTCTTGTAGGGCCCCTTCAGATACTGGAAGGCTGCAATAAGGTCTCCCTGAAGCCTTCTCAGAGTTAAGTTCTGCCCAGAGCCTTCTGTTCTCCAAGCTGAACAACCCCAACTCTCTCAGTCTGTCCAGGTACAAAAGGTGTTCCCGCCCTTTGATCATCTTTGTGGACTTCCTCTGGTCCCTCTCCAATAGGTCTGTGTCCTTCTTGTGTTGGGGGATTCAGAGCTAAACGCAGTACTCCAAGTGGGATCACACCAGAGCTGAGTAGAGGGGGAAGAATCAGCTCCCTTGACCTGCTGGCCATGCATATTTTGATGCAGCCCAGGATATGGTTGGATTTCTGGTCTGCATTCACACATTGTTGGCTTATGTTGAGCCAACATCATCTTAGTTATCATCAACTAGCTAGTTCATCAACTAGCACCCCCAAGTCATTCTCCTCGGGACTGCTCTTAATCCATACATCGCCCAGCCTGTATTTGTGCTGAGGATTGCCCTGACCCAGGTGCAAGACCTTCCTCTTGGCCTTCTTTAACTTACAGGCCCACCTCAAGCCTGTCACGGTCCCTCTGAATGGCATCCCTTCCCTCCAGCATGTCAGCCACCCCACACAGCTTGGTGTCATCCACAAATTTACTGAGGGTGCACTCGATCCCACTGTCCATATCAGTGACAAAGATGTTAAACAGCATTGGTCTCAGTACCAATCCCTGAGGAATGCCACTTGTCACTGGTCTTCACTTGGACATCAGGCAAATCTGAGTGTGACCATCCAGCCAATTCCTTATCCAGCAAGCAGTCCATCCATCAAATCCATGTGTCTCCAATTCAGAGACCAGGATGTTGTGTGGGACAGTGTTGAACACTTTGCACAAGTCCAGGTAGATGATGACAGTTTCTCTTCCCTTACTTGCCCTTGGCAAAACCATGTTGGTTGCCACCAATTACCTCCCCATTTTCCATATGCCTCAGCAGAACCTTCTGGAGGATCTGCTCCACGATCTTGCCAGGTACAGAAGTGAGACTGAGTGGCCAATAGTTGCCCAGGTCTTTGTTCTTTCCCTTTTTGCAAACAGGGATTACGTTCCCCCTTTTCCAGTCAGTGGGAACTTCACGAGACTATCATGACTTTTCAAGTGTGACAGAGGAGACTTAGCAACTTCATCCAGTCGTATCCATCCCATCATAGCTCACTGATGCCAATAACATCATAGCCCTTTAGGGATGCACACAGCTCTAACTCCTCTTGTTTGTTCCCCATGCTTTGTTCATCTGCATAGAGGCATTTAAGTTGAGCCCCGCTGAAGCTGACTTACTGGCTGCATTTCCATTATCCTGCACTTCAGGTGCTCTCTTGCTACCCTGTGATCCTCCTCCAAGCCAAGGGCATCTCTTTGTGGCACTGGCCAAAATATATGCTCTTAAACACATTTGCAGCCAGACAGAAAGTTGACATAGTCCAATCTTTCTCTTCAAGTGTCCAGCTATACAAAATCTTTTGGAAAAGGAGTTATTCTTTCTAGAAAAAAAATAAGACTTTTTAATGACCTTTCAATTACCTCATTGTCATTTATTGCCACATTCAACCTGACAGCATTTTCTCTGCTCCACCAATAAAAGTGGCAACCAGCAAGTAGGGCACAAAAGATGGCAAAGTTAAATCACATTGCAGAAAATCCACCAGAAGGTCTACTGGTGCAAAACCAAGAAAACAGAGAGAGAAGGAAGTGGCAAAAGAGAATACTGCAGCATGCCACTTGTGAGAACTAGCAGAGAAGGGTGTTAACAGCTACCTGTGAGCATGTCACATCATTTGTTAACCTGCTGAAGAACAGACAACTCAAGGAGTCAAGTGGCATGAGAAAAATGGTGAGTGAAGTTCCAACTCTGCAGACCAGAGAAGTGAGGCACGTACTCTTAATCACACCTGTTGTGTGATGACAACCAAAAATTAGTAGCAAAGCTGATTCAGTTGTATTTTCTTGGGTGGGAAAGTATAGAACAAATGGCCTGCTTTGAGAAGACAACACGTGGGACTTTGTGGGCAGCTGTCAATGAACTTACAGAGCCATCCTGGGAGTGAGGTTCAAGTCCCTTGCTTCAAATAACAGGCTAAAGCTGCTCCTGGAAATAATGGTAAAAAACACCCTATATCTTTGCAGAAATATTGCTGCTATCAAGTTTTTTTTCCCTACAGTTGTCTACTCTTCCAGATTCTTGGAACATATGCCATGTTTCAGCTATGTAAATGCAATATGGAGCAAAACATCACAGACAAGGACTCTGGCTTATCCACTGTCAAAACGCTGAGCTCCACTGATTTCACACAAGCTGCTTTAACTTGTTCAAGAGCTGAGCAGGAGTTGTAGTTTCAGTCATTATTATACTTGGAAAAGTTGTGCTGGTTTCCCTCACTCTTTTGTCTTCAGACACTGCAAGGATCAGAACAATTTAGTTTGATTGCATGGGAGGCTAGTCTGAAGAGATGCTGGTTTTCTTGCTATATTCTGGACTCATGCCTTTCCTCTTGCCCTGGAGCAGGGGTGAAGTAGACTGGAAAGTGGCAAAAAAAAGACACAGAAATACTAGAGGATGTTTCCGTCTGGCTTTCAAGAGGACAATTCTATACTGTAAGATGACCCAAGCTTTCAACTGCAGGAACACAAGAGGTCTTGTCTCCTCTTCACTCCACTACGGTGACCAAGTGCTATGCTGCATATGTCCAAAGGAAGAACTGTGCCACAACTCTACATAGTAAGCAAGCAAACAAACAAATCACCCCCCAACTGTACCCTTGAGGTATGTGGCTGCCAACATGAAGCAGTGCTTCATATACTGCCAGACAGCGTATACAGTGTTTTTCTTTCTCCAATAAAGGGGAAAATTTTCCCATGGCTGGTGATGCAACCCATAGATCACAAGCTTGATCACACTGTCATCTTGTTTTCTATAGGACATGTAAGTCATTCAGTGCAAGAGAAGCAGGAAGTCAAAGAATAAATCATTAGTCAAGACATTTCCAACTGCTGTCAACACATTTCTAAGTCAGAGTGAACTTCAAAGCAAGCATTAAAAATCATGAGACTACAATCTCAATGTATAAGCCAAAGAAAAGCATTTGGCTTACTCCTATCTCCCTTCAAAAACAGTAGCCTTCACATCTCCAGTTGTTAAAAAACCACAACTTATGTTACCATAAGGATGCCAATGTAAGAATAAAACCAAGATTTTTTTTCACAGAAACTGTGACCTGCAACTTCAGGGTTTTTTTAGATTTAATCCTTATTAGATGGTGAAACAGATCAGATAATCAAAATTGAACATTGGTCTTGATTTACTCAGGAAATGAGTAAACTGGTCTACAGACAGCTTTACAAAAAAATATGTATGACATTGACATTTGGTAGTATTCTGTCTTGTGTCCACAAACAGGTACAGTTTCATATGGCTTAAGGGATCTACCACAAAATAGACAAAAGGAGCAAAAAGCTCATATAAATACTCAAAACTGTGAATAAAACATTACCCCAGCTTACAGAAACTATCTTAGAAGATGCTGGGCAATTTCAAATAGAGCTTAAATTCAGTGAAGTTATAATTCATTTATTTGGGAAAAAATCTAAACAAAACCTCTAAATGGAACAAAGTTTTTTTTGTTTGTCATTTTGTTTTATTATTCAAATTAAGTAATTCACACAAAGTTAGGACTATCGTTCTTAATAATGCTAGAACTCCTCATCAGATACCGACTCTACTTTATAAACCTTGAACCAACACCATGCAATGTCTAAGTCTTTCAAATCACATCACTTTAGAAAATATTTTATATTTCAGTCTTCCATTCTAGGAGGATAAAGGTAATGCATATAAGTTGACTTTTGAGAAATTTTTCCCTACCATCCCTACTAATCATTTTTATTAGGCTGTAAGCTTTCTAATTTTTCATTCCTAAGAAGATCCTCTCACTTTTTTCTAATACTGTTCACTGAGGTTTTTTCTATTTAGTCCACAAGCTCATGAGTGGAAATTTGCTCTTTCATTTACTAGTAAAGAATTCAGAAAGTGAAAATTTGCACTTATTACCATGTATAGACATCAACTGGGATTGTAAATTCAAAATGTTTGGCACTACAAGATATGATACAAGTTTTAAAAGTTAAATGGCTAAGAAAAAGGGACACAGAATAACTACATGAAATGTAACAAATGCAGTTCTGGACACAAAGCAGTGCTTAAAAAACACAAACAGAAAACCAAACACACACACACACAAAATAACAACCAACAAAACAAAACAACAAAAAATACACAAATTTAGGGAAGAGTTAAAATTTCAAACTTCAGTCCCAACACAATGGTGCCATCCTTCTCCTTTGAGCAGGCAAGGCACAAACTCTGCCATTAGCACCATGCACGTACCTGGGGAACAGGGGAGAGAAACACATTCATTTTCTTTATGACACTCCTTAAATCTTTTCCAAGACATGCCCGTTTGCAGTTCTATATCAGTCTCAATGATAAGCTCTCTAGCAAACCAGCACATCCAAATTCAACACTGCATCTCAGCAGGAAGAAATCTTCCTTTCTTCATGAAGCTAAGCTTCCCTCTTCTTCAGGAGAGGTAGATAGGTTTCTCACCATTTTCTATATAGTTCTGCAAATAAACTATCTTCCAGCACTTAACATTGCAGAATAATCCTGCAATATGAATTATTAAACAGACAAATATTTAACCCTCTTTAAAACAGAACAAAAACTAAACCAAACCAAAACCAAAACAAACTTCTATCCAAACTATTCTGAGTAAACTTTTTGTAATCTTTTTTAAATTATCCTTGTATAACTCCCCAACCAAGATGATTAAAGGTCACTAGTACATTGCAAAGCATATTTTAATGAGATAAATTCCATTATAATTGCAACAACTATTCCAGCCACAATTTAGACGTAGAATCCAATTATCCATTTCATTTTCATTTACACCTCATGGGCTAGATCATTTATCATGTTTCATGATAATGATCAGAAGGCACATGGAAAGTGATTTCTGGAGGTAACAAATTACCTACCATATTAACATAGCTTACAAGATCCTGTCAACAAGTACTATGCATAAATATGAGGTAATTAAATTTACAATGTGCAGAAGCATTTGATATGCTACTTGCTTTTCTAGCAGATGCCAAAAGATCTGGGTTACTAAATTCAACATACCAGTTTAGTTGCTTAAGTACAGTAATTTAGCTCCTCGTAACACATCAGGAATCATTATGCCACTAGAACACCAACAGGTAGACAGCATGCAATGGGCTCAAGATCTGGAGACAAGTCTCTCATCATCTGGTATTATTGCTTCTTATCACTGAACCATCCATCATGTCACCAAGACAGCTTGGAATGATAGTGCTGGACCCTCACATTCCTCCTCCTTGAACTCTGTCTCATTCATCTTTTGCATCATTCCCCATTTGCAGCTAAGTATCATCTCTCTGCTGCAAAGCTGAGTGTGAACCTGTAATGCCTTTAACCTGCAGTGCCACTCTAATAGTAATTGATTTCTTTTTATTGCAGAGACAATGCTCAGTAAAGACTACGTATGGCTGCTGAAGCCACGAGATGGTCAGCACAGTACTGCAATGCAAACGTCTCACACCTTTAGGAATATGACCTGTTTCCAAGGAAATATTACTGTATTTCCATAGCTAGATATTTTATAACACATGTATATTTATCAATATATAAAACTGGCATGGGAATATATATGCAGTTTGTGTTCCTGCAGTTCATCTACAATTTAATAGCAAGATTCACTCAAATGCAGCTGAAAATTAATGTCAGGGGTGGCTTCACTTTGTATTTTTGTTAAGTGATTCAGTATTAGAACACTATTAGATTTTTAAATACATACTAAAGCACACAGGTGCACCTGCATTCAAAAAAGGAACTTAGATTAACTCTACATTGATCACGGCAAGACTTCACTAGCGTGATGACTTGTATACCATAAACCACCCAAGACTAAGCGTTTTAATTCAGCTTCATCTGAATGCTGTTATAAAAGTTTAATAAATCAAAATGATCAAAATGCCCCCAGTGGCAGGTTGGGATTCAGTTTCCAATTCAAATTCCCTTTAATATATGGCTTCTCTGACATCCTGCATTTTCTGCCATCTATGTTGAATTCCAAATGCCCTCCTTTTCATCATTACCATGCATCTACTCATCGGCACACGTTTTAACAACCCTGCACAATACACAGAGATGTCAAACCTACGGGGGTTTTTTCCCCTCCCCCAAACTGGAAAATGATGGCAGGTAAGGGAACTTTGTCTACCCTTAAGTAAATATTTTCTTAACCTTCCCACTAACATCAGTGGCATTTAAGCTGAGACAGACCATCCTGAGTTGCAGCATTCAAATGAAACATTTGATTTAAAGAAATCTAGAGACAAACCAGATACTGGAAGGGAAATTATCCTAGTAAAATACAGCACTGAGTAGTGGGGCAGTCTGGAGACATCTCTAATTAAGATGAGAAAAATCACGTTACTGCAAATGATCGTCATGTCTTTGTGCTTGGATAAAACACAGATAATAGAAACAAGGCAAGACCCTTATTTCCTCCCTGAAATGACACCTGCCAAAAGCAAATTTTGCCTTGCCTCTTTCTTTCCTTTGCACTGCCTACATTGTCTAAACACAAACAGGGATCCCACTATTCAGTGATTACATTTTAATTCCCCAAATGATTTATTTGATGTTTGGATTCACCTAAGTACTTTCTCAAGAAGGAAGCACATGAGAAAATGATAGAGGTAGAGGATATCACCTAAACGGTGAGACCATGCTCATGCAATCAATCACTGATCATGACAATCTGATCACTGGCAACACAATTTTGAACTGGGCTGAGCAAAGCCGCATCGTATCTTGGCTTTGTTGGCTTAGGCAGAGCAGGTGATACCCAGCTTCTGCTGACTGAGCCTGCAGCTGAATTTATTTTACTGCCAGATCATGGCAAGGTCTCCACGGGATCTGACAAGATGCAAGTAGCAGTCCATTGCCTGACAAGCAGAGGGGAGTGCTCTCTTCCTGCCTTCCTCCCCATTTCTGGACCTCGGGCCAGCTCTGGTGAGCTGACTGCACTCCCCAGTAAGGCAAAGGTGTTCCAGTCAGGCTGAGAGGGAGCAGCTCAAAGCCCATGTTCTTTGTTCAACCAGTCCACAGAAGTGACACAGCTCTAGAGCCAAGAGAAGGAGGAAAGGAATTCTGTGTGGCTAGAGGCACGGAAGATAAGGGAGGAGAGGAACAAAGCCTTCCTCCCTGCCAAGAGCTGCCCTTTCACCATCACTTTACCAGAACACTAAACACCACAGGCCCTTAAAGCCTACAAACTGAACTTCAAAAGTTCTTTTTCTAGGTTAGTCTTGGTGAAGAACAAAACCAACTGCTTTATCAACTGATGGGATTTCCCTAACACTGCTCCAGCATCTTCCCTTGAAAAGAAGTAAACAATCAAAGTGACTGCTACAAAGCACTGTACCATTTTGTGTTTAGTATGTTCATTAATGATCTGGATGATGGGGCAGAGTGTACCCTCAGCAAGTTTTCTGATGACACCAAACTGGGAGGCATATCTGATAATGGCAGTGTCACACTGACATCTAGAAGGCTCTCAACAGGCTGGAGAAATGGCTTGACAAGTTCAGTAAGGATAAATGCAACCGGGGGAGGAACAAGACCAGTTACCACAATATTCTGGGGACCACCCAGCTGGAAAGCTGCTTAGCAGAAAAGGACCTGAGGATCCCGGTTGAATATGAGCCAGCAATGTGCCCTTGTGGCAAAAAAATTGCTAGGGGTATCCTGGGCTGTATTAGACAAAGTATTGCCAGCAGGTTGGGACAAGTGATCCTTCTACCCAGCACTGGTGAGGCTATACCTGGAATTTTGGGTCTAGTTCTGGGCTTTGGTACAAGACAAATGTGGACATATTGGAGAGAGTCCAATGAAGGAATGTCCAAAGATGAAGGCACTGGAGCATTTCTCCAATGAGAAAATGCTCAGAGAGCTGTGACTGTTTGGCCTGGAGACGAGAAGGCTCAGGGGGATCTCAAAGATATGTATAAATATGTGACAGAGGGTGAATAGAGGACAGAGACAGGCTCTTTCCAGTAGTGCCCAGTGACAGGATCAGAGGCAAAAAGAAATGGGGGAGGGTTGTCTGAACATCAGGAAATGCTTTTTCATTGTAAGGATGACGAAGCACTGGCACAGCTTGCCCAGGGAGATTGTAGGGTCTCTATACTTGCTGAAACTCAGAAGGCATCTGGACAGTGTCCTGGGCAACTGCCTCTAGGTGGTTCTGCTTGAGCAGGGAGCTTCAACCAGATGACCTCCAGAGGTCAAACATTCTCTGGTGCTATCATTTCAAATGTAACCCTGCACAGACAAGATTGCTCAACACATAACAAAGGAATTAAGCCTTTTCTAAACACTCTGTATTTCTGTTACCTCTTGCAAATCTAAGTCTCCTTTAAGGCTTCTTTTAAAAATCCAGTCAAAACTGTTTTCTCCTATTTCCCCAGTAAAATGAACTTTCCTGCATTTTCTAAAGAAAAAGAGCAATGTACCTATTAATTACATGAACCAGAGACAAATATTGCCTTAGAAAAGGAGATGATCATAGTTACTTACAAAGAAGTATTACCTGAGGAGAAAGCAAGGCTGCTCCTCTATGGTATGGTCGATGTATGAAGGGCTTAGTACCCCTATTTGGTTCAATTTATTAATTATGAACATATAGAATTACTGAGGTATTTTCCTATTGTTTTTTTTCTTTTCCTTATCTAAATGAGGCAGGATTTGACTTCAGGTTGACAGCCTCTCTTTACCTGCTGTAATAAAGAGAAGATTGAAAATAGGAAGATTCCTGTGTTAAACCTGCTTAAAGAGGATAAAAATCTTAATATGGTAGGAAAAAAAAATATAAAAAACCACAAAACAGAGGATACCACAAAAAGAACAAGTTAACTGGATCCTGAACTCTCTAAAAGAAGCTTACACCTAAATATACACCCAAAATATAACTTGTGTTTTATTAGCAAGGTTTAGAAAAACTTCACAAAATCATTTCACTATTTTTTCCAACTGCTGCAAAGTCATTAAGACATGGTTATCTGCTTTTCCTACAGGGATACAAACAGGAGAGAATTATGCTTCAACTCATGGGAAAACTTGGAATATAAAGTAGTTTTGAAGGTGAAGCAAGGGTCCAAAAGAGTAGCAGTGTTAATATCTGTAGCTTAGGAATCTACCTAATGAACTAAGCATGGCAGTCACATGGGTCTTCTGACTCACAACGGAAATCCTTGCATACTCCTACAGAAGTCTGGTGATGGTTCAAAGGGGCACTTAGCCAAGATAACAATGTAAAGCCCACACATTTCAACAACTTGGACTGTGGAATCTCTCTCCCCAATTTCTCTCCTGCTCTGCAATTCAGTGATTCAGAGACACACAGACTCAGCTAAAGACTCATCAAAGACATTGTCCAAAGACCCACTACCTACCACCGCTGTCTCCTGAAGACTGAATTTCTGAACACATAACAAGGCATCACTAATAACCTGATTTGTCTGCCATTTATGAAGGTGGCTGATACAACCAGAGGTGCATAAAAATAATAATACTATTCATCAGACAGAGAACTTAATACCAGAGGACAGAGATATGGGTCATTCTGCAAAACCATTACAAAAAGATTTAGCTGATTTGGAAGTAGTGAGTATATTTTCAGACTACCTGATGCATTTACTATTTTAGTACCCTTCCTTCACCTATTTTTAAATCCAGCATTATACTGAAAAAATAAACAAGGTAGCAAAATTGAGGACACACATCTGGAGCAAGTGCAGTGATTTCATTTGTTTTCCAGACAAAATAAGTATTAGTGAAATTTGGAAAACAAATTTCAGTTCACAACCTCCTTAAATGGAAATATTTGTTATTTGCAAGTTTTCTTGTAATAGAAGAAAACAATGCTCCTATAAGAAGTACTTGCCAGGGGTAAACTCAATCTTCACAGTGTTCTGCAATCACTGGGGACCAGCAAATTGCTGGGTTTCCTATATAAAATCCCTCATTGGATTTTAAACAAGAAGGCAGAAGTGTCATTGCCAGGCTTACTTACGTAATAACTACTCAGGATAGAAAACTAAGTCCATTGAGGGAAACAAAGACGAATATTATCACAAGCCCCACCAAAACTTAAACATAATGTCTTAGAGAGACTGCTTGCCATGTCAAAGCAAATACAAGAAAAAAAATAGCCTCTTTCATATTAACACACTCATAGAACAGATCAGTTTACCAGAACTTCTGACTTCTGAAAGAACAGTCAGAAGACAGCAGAGAAAAACATGTGAAGGAAAAATGCTGTCTTTCCTTTTCTGTTGCTAACTTGGATTTAACCAAGGACATGAAGACAATTCCATATTGGAACTATAAATCAAGGTGTAGGCATCCCCTTGGTTTGACCCCACCACAGAAGAGCTATTTGGGTTAGATGAAGAAATGTGTAAAAGAAAAACTACATTCACTTAGTAAAAACATACAAAATTGTTATAATTTATGACTCAAATATAAACTTACCAGTAGAAACAGACATATGGTAGAGCTATTCACTAATTTATAACAAACATTAGAGTTGATTCACACATTTTGAGGTTTTTTTCCCCTTATTTTTTCTTCCTTGTCTTTACCCTCCATTTTCTTGCAACTAATCTATTTGAGATCCGCTACATAAAATAAAATGCATTACATTTTCTGATTTTGCAGTCTTTAATAACGTAATATTAAGCTTTGTACAACTAGCCTGCTAACAACACATAGCTTCTTTAAAAGAGAAGTCCTTTCCCCTTTCCCCTTTCCTTTCCCCTTTCCTTTCCCCTTTCCCCTTTCCTTTCCTTTCCTTTCCCCTTTCCTTTCCTTTCCTTTCCCCTTTCCTTTCCTTTCCTTTCCCCTTTCCTTTCCTTTCCCCTTTCCTTTCCTTTCCCCTTTCCTTTCCCCTTTCCTTTCCCCTTTCCTTTCCTTTCCCCTTTCCTTTCCCCTTTCCTTTCCCCTTTCCTTTCCCCTTTCCTTTCCTTTCCCCTTTCCTTTCCTTTCCCCTTTCCTTTCCTTTCCCCTTTCCTTTCCTCCTCCCTCCCTCCCTTTCTTTCATCTCCTCCATTCTTTCATCCCCATTCTTTCATCTCCTCCACTTTATAACTCGTGGGATGACAACACAGATTTTTTTGGTTACTATTCTTGCAAATTCTTAGAAGGCAGGAGGGTTGCCAAAGACCCAAGCGGAGAGCTGAGGGTCCCGCACGGCTCCCTTCCCAGCCGGGAAGCACCAGCCCCTGCTTTAAAAGGCGTCAACATCACACGCGCCGCTTTGCCAGCGCTTTCTTTACCACGTGGAGAGACACCACATTCCTTGCGTCCACACAGATCCTTCCACAGACACATCAACCCCGGCTTTAAAACTACTCCACAGAAATTTAGATCAATCCTGCCAATGAGCTTGGCACAACGCCTTTCAATCTGCGTTCCCTTTGAGCAAATTTTCTGCGCTTGCAGTAGAGAAACACAAGCTACTGATACTCACTTAGAGACTGGATTGACACTGGCTTCAATAATTGTTAAACACTTACAACATTTAATATTCTCTGGAAAATCTTGAATTCCTAAAAAAATAGTGAAAGAATTATTACACACACAGAAAAACCTCTAGCTTGTTTTGTTCATAAGCGAGTTCATTTGGCATTTTCAGATCAGACTTAAGCTCGAGCAGGGAGCATACATCTATTTTAGCATCAGAGTCTAACGGACGATACTTAGGCAGTAAATAAATGCACCGGAACAGACCACGTGCCGCGTACTGAAACTGCTGTGCTAACGCTCAACTTACATAATCCTCCAGAGTTAAACAGTGACATCATTTGTACGGATGTTTGCGCTTTCCATTTCTTTACAAACCGCTTATCTTTCTCTCCTCTGCCTCCCTCTCTTCTCAGGAGAGCCCACATGTAATCCTGAGAGTCTCTAGCCCTCTGCTGATAAGAAAATTGTCACAACTTTCAAGAGTGCCTAAGCCTCACTTTCAAAACAAAGACACTGAAGTTCAGACCTGCAAAGTTTTTTAGCCCCATCAATATGTAAATGCACAATTGGAAATGCACATCAGCAAATTAGTCACTGGCTGTATAAATCCTGGTCGCTCTTTGCCTGCAGCTTGAGATGCTTGAATACAGGGCAGAAGAGCCCAGTAAGGACTAAGGCACTTTGGAAAGTGGAGTCATTCATAAGGGCGCTGAAAAATGCTCTCCTGCTCTGATTTCCAGTGCAGATCAATCACCAGTCCCCGCGGTATGCTATGTAAAGCAAACTCTTATTACAGAGAAAAGGAAACGAGGTAGCTATCTACCCAGAGGTCTGAAAAGTGCCAGACAGGAAAAGAGTACATAATCTAGAAAAAGAGCAATCTTCCTAGAACACGAGTTTGTTAATCATTAGAAAAGAAAACTTCATTATCGTTCAAATTCATTACAATGCTTTAAAATACTTAGACTTTTGATCTCTTACCATTTTTACTGATATCAAGTTCTCTGAGATTAACTAAGCTAGCAATAGTGGTTGGCAGACTTGAAAGGTCATTGTCTGGTATACTCAGTTTGCGTAAAGCTTGACAGTTGAACAGTTGCTGAAACATAAAAAGATACCTTACAGTGTTTCAGGAAAAAAAAGATCATTTTGGGAACATTATTTAGACACAGAAGCAACAAAGACCACAACACAAAACTTTGCCACATAAGAATTCCATCATCAAAAATCACTTTGAGAAGCCACTGCTCTCACAGGCTGCTCAGTACCATCGACACAGCTTGGACAGTTGACAGGAATAACCAAAACACTTCATTCAGAGCTGGAATGCTCAAAAAGAGCTTTCTGTCAGGACCTGCACACTTAGGGCAATCGATACTTTATAGGTACGTGGTATTTAGTATGCCTCATAACAACCGGAATGTTTTTGTGGCTTCTGCTAAATTAAAATCTTCAATTTCATCATTTAATTTTCCTAAAAGGTTTTTAAATATTTTGACTGCATGCAGAAGAGGTCTGCTATAGTCAAGAAACAAAACCCTTTGTCATTATCCAAACGCTGTGTTCTTTAAACTCCCGGAAATCCAGGATGCGATTCTAATTTTTAATTTAAATTTTATAAAATGTCAGAATTTGCACCACAAAAGTGAATCCTCCTTTCAACCTGGAGTGATGGAGGAATCACGGTGAGAGCACCGATTTAACATGGCTGCTTTCCTCAAGGGGTACCACTGCCTCGTACACCTCTTCCCTCGCGTGAAAATGAACAAAAGGACCCTACCAAGAGAACCCACCCTGAGGAATGATCCCACCTTCCCTAGCTGGTGCTGTGTGGTGAATTCTTTGGATCCCACCCTGCACGACCCATCACAGGGGCCTGCAGGACAGAGCTGCCTCACGTCACCCACTTTGGGGCTGCAGGCTCTAAAAGCATCGCTCTTCACAAGAGTCACCAAAGCCCGTGGGACTTTCTGCAAATAGGAATTCACCAAAAAGAACCAGAAAGTTCAGCGGGTTCCAGAGAAGAACAGCTTCTCTTTGCAGGCATCTCACAAGGGTTCTTCAAATATTTGAGCTAACTTTACACCAGGTGCAGTCTTTCTTTCAGACTTTCCTATCAGAATGGAGTCCGTAGCCTCATCTGCAGGCTGTTAGAGAGTCCATAACAATTTGATTGCCTGGATGAAAAACTCGGCCAGTATGGAGGGAGGAGAAAATGAACACACCAATCACATGCAAATGGGGCTCTGAGCACTCTGCTCTGGTTGCAGAGTCCAACCCCTGCAGGGGGGTTGGACCAGGTGACCTTTAAGGTCCCTTCCCACCCAAACCAGTCTCTGATTCTGCCAACGTGTGACTTCACCTGAAGTAAATTTGAGATAATTTTTAAACTGCATTTTGCTGCCATCACTTTCTATCCTAATCCTTTGGAAAAACAAAAAACCCTTCTTCAGCACCATCTATTCTCACTCAGCAAACTGAGAGGGAATAAGATGAGTAAAATACGCTCAGAACAAGAAGCCCCCACACCTCGGTTGCTGTCAACCAGCACCAAATATAAAAGGGCCTTTTCACGGAAAAACACCTCTCAAAATACTTTTGGATTGACATTTTTTTCAGTCTCATTTAAAGGAACGGGCAGAACAATTACTGTGCACGCCAGAAGCCAAACTGGGTTACACACTTCTGCATGCAGACAACGTTAATAAAGGGAAATATCTCTCCAGAGGATGAGGAATTCCTTTGCAATCATCTGAGAGCGCCTACGTTCTCTCTTTTTTCAAGGAAGCACATCATTTTGGACAAGACTGGAAAGTAACGTAATTAACGGGCTCTAGGGTTTGCTCTTGAAATGTGCAGCCGCCTCGCTGCGTGAGAACAGCTGTAGACCAGTGATGTTCAGCACAGAGAACCTCCAGAAGTGTGGTACATACCCAAACCACGCTATTGTCCCTGGAAAATTAAATTCCCAGTGCACGTTCCCAGCCATTCCCTGGAGAACTCTTATTTGAAAAGCCAAGGAAAGCTTGGAACTTAAAGTTCTGACAATATCTGAACAGCTACAAGGCTTTTGAACTGGTGAATAAAGAAGCATAATAAAAAAATATTCCCTCTGGAGTAACTTTATGATGTACTGTTGTATCAGAAGAGTGTGAATACAGGTGTGGATGCCCAATTTTTTTTTACCCACTGCATTTATAAAAGGCTTTTTTTCTCAATTTCCAGTACTTCATGGCCTTGCCATCACAATTTGGTTGCAACCATTGTACTGCATGTCCATATACTACTTTTATCCCCTTCAGACTGGAAACCAAGCGGTGTTAACAGTGCTGCAATTGGAGCCATAACAATGGGCTATTGTTCTGCCCATCTCCAGTTCTTGGCCACACAGCAGCAGAGGTTGTTGGCTTCCAGGGCCACTGGAGAGAACAATGTGAAATTGCTGCTCTTTGGTTTCCGTAGGCGAAACTGCGAAGCAGACTGGCCAACAACCGGGGGAATTTGATGTCAGGATTACAAAGAAGTAACACTTTCTAGCTTTGCTGAACAGACACTTGATGCTTTTATTGGTCAATTTAGAACAAGGATGCAATGCCTTTAATGGCAACCAGAACTTAGATAGCAAATGCAGTGAAAAATAATTCATTTATAATTCCTGCCCATCTAGGTGCTCTATCCATTAGTTACCATTCACATGCTGGTTGTTTATCGCACTGCTGCTCGTTGAGACAATAAAGAACTAAGAGGTAGCCTCTGCCTCCAGAAGCATATTGCCCATTACTGGTGTAAGATGGTGAAACACCACGGTGGCTGTTTCTAGAATTTGTTGTTCAAGACAGGCAAATTTTTCCTAAGGCACTAATGAGTAAGCTAATTTTGTGCATTACAAATTAGTCCAGATTTTACTTTATAAGGGAAAGCTGCTGAGGAGAATTTTCATCTCATTCATGTTTTTCTGGATACGGATGGCCAGCGACTCCACCTTGATCAAAATCAATATTCTTTTTTATTAGTCATTGATTCATTTGACTCATACAAATACAGACATACTTGCAGCAGCAGCTCATGACAAGAAAGTCAAATAAAAAAACCCCACTTGGCTAGATTTAGGGGAAAATGGAGAAGAAGAATTATATATATTATATTCTATTACAATCCTATAAATCCTTAAACGAAAAATATTAGCAATTGGGAACTAGAAATCCATTTCTAATGAAGATAGCAGAAAAAATAAAAGCATAACTATGATACATAAGGTAAAAAGCAGGGGAAAAAAAGGCAGAGTAGTTTAACACATCAGTTCAATGCAAAATAATTTATTGGTTTCTAGAGCATTAAGGAGCAGTGAAAGTAACTAAAGTAGAGAAGGACTTAGCAGAGCATTTGCCTGGGCTTTTTTTCATTAAATTTTTAAAGGTGATCAAGAGTTCTGATTACAGAAAATTTCTGAAGAGGCACATAATGTTTGGCAAATAACAGAAAAATTGACAAAAGGTTCCCCTGGAAGAAGTTATTTTACTTCTCATTTACAGGGAGAGGAAAGTTCTGCCTACAGTAGATCAGAACGTGCAATACAGGAGTTACTGTCAAGTAACAGAGGGCCATTTTAAGAAAGAAAAAAGAACAAAAGGCATTTTCCCTCCTAGGATATTAATTCGATAGTTCAGAGACAAGCAGCAAAAAATATTTGAAGCAGAAAATTTGATAAATTATTTGGACTGTTTAATTTATGGTGACGATTAACAAAGGCTTAAGACAAAAAACTGGGAGTGCTGTAAAGCAAGCCAATTAACACAGCCATTAGTCTGCTCCTATGCAAGGCCAAGACTACGCTGAAGGATAGACTGACTCTAAGACCAATTAAAAGGACTTTTCCAATACATAACATTTACTTCAAGATACTATTTATATACTTGCAAGTGACCCCAAACAAATATACCCCAAATCCCCACGTGAATTAGATACTTTAGATAGCCTGCAGTATGAGCTTCAGCAGCGTAATTAAAATACGTGAGCCTAACAATGCATTATTATCAAAAGAGGAGGAGTGCTGAAGGAATTAATTAGCAGCAAAGTGGCCTCCCTCACAATCCATTCCATATTTATGGGGACAGAGAAAATACCTGTTTCTCTGCTGTCCACGCTAGCAGCAGGAGAGGTAAGACCCTTCTCCGTATCATTTTTCTATGACACTTAAATGACTGTAGCCACCCTGTCTCACCACCTGTAAAGAGTTTCTTGATGGAGTGAGTAATCTTTAAGCAAGGAACCATCATATCCGAATAAAGGAATGCCATGTCATGGAAAAAATACGTTTTCTACAGTTGTAAATAGAATTTATATAAAGTCTCTCTGCAGTAAGTATGTAGAGAGATGATGAAGAATGGATTACAGTGGAACAATGGTTAAAGAAAAGCTTCTAAGCATCTTTCATCATTGGTGAGAAGAATTCAATTAAGGAATGGATTACATTACTATGTGCTTCATTATGTAGCTAGCACCTCCTATTAATTGGTTTTTCCGCTACCTTGCCTTCTTTTGTTGCCAGAACACTTGTAAGAGTAACTTTTAATTCCTTACAGTAAACATTAATCAACAGAAGGACAGATTTAGAGATTCTGCGAAACAAGTTTTACACAGGAAGGATAACTTAAGTAATCTCACTGCAGGACCTCATTTGGTAAAAATATAACAACTAACTAAATAATATATTAAAAAAAACCCCAAACCAACCCACCAGTGGGAGAGCTCTGGCATTTCTCCCACAGATTACACAGCTATCCTGACAAAGAGCTTGCTTTTAAAAGCAGTGCTACCGAGGATCCAAGAGGTCCCCTGCTCCGTATATGAGCATACTCCTGGTGCAGGTATCAAACGCCACATCCACTACTGGTTGTGCAAGAAGTACTTCTTTTGAATGACTCTTAATTTCACAATTTAAGGCTTCACCGGCTGCCTCCTGTTGATGTGCTCTGAAGCAAGGAGAAGTAGGTGGCCCTGCTCCTCCTCACGCAGAACCATCTGCAGGAAGGGTGGCTCAGCTCTTCAGAGAGGGCAGGGGAAAAATAAATGCATAAAAAGGTAATAGAATCCCTAGAGCTACTCGCCATGACTTTTCCCATAGCGAGAAAGTCCCCCGGTCAAGAGCAAGCCCTATCCCAGAGCAGAAGTGACACACATTTCAGAACACGACGTTGACATCTGTGTCACAGGCAGAACACCGATTACCTTGGGTAGCTCTTCAATCTGATTGGCATCCAGGTAAAGCTCCTCTAATGTCCGTTCAAAGTTAAAAACCTCCTTTGGCACCTGCTGCAGGCCACAGTGAGAGTAATCCAACACCGAGACGATTTCTTCTTCGCCACGAAAACACCGGCAGGGCACCAAGCGGCCGATAATTTTCCTTTTGGTTGTCATCTCCAAACAGCATACTGAAGGGAAAAGGGAAAAAAAACCCAAACAAACCAGTTGTTTGAAACCGGCAACACTTTGGGGGACAATTTTTTTTAGAATTATTGTTGAGGTTGCAGTCTATGAAGGCTTTTCCTGAGGGATATCTGTAGCCTGCATTCTGAATTACTTCCACCTTTCTACAGCACACGAGAAAAAGTGAGATTTGCCAGCATAACCACGGAACTCAGTCTCAACACATCACCCATTCCCCTACCCTGGGACAGAAGAAAACATGCCAAGACCATCCACAGCTGTTGCTTTCTTTAATGATGAAAATGATCGGCATAAATCCTACGTGTATGGATGTGTTCATCAGTCAAAGAACAAAACGACAACGTTTGTCCGCCGTGTTTTGGTCCCTTGCTCAGTTTGGGCTGCGAGTCACCAGAGAGAAGCTGTCGGAGCCCTTTGGTCCTGCTTCTCCCATTGCATTGTGCCTGATTTCTCTGAAATCTGCAGAGCTCCTCAGCTTCCCACAGCTGCTGCCGCAGCGTGGTCACTGTCTCTTCAACCACCAGTAAAGATAAGGATACGGCAACTTAGCCGCTTACCAAACCAGAACAAAAGTAACCCAAACCCAGGCCAGCTGTTCACCCATCGTTCCTGCTTCTCTGATATTAACCCCAGCCTGCTGAAAGCTCAGATAAAGGTCCTCGAAATGGCATTAATTCTCCTGCAGCAAAATCAACGCCAGCGGAAGGTCCCAGCCATCTGCTGCCCAGCTCCCCTACGCGAGAGCCGAGACGTGCAGAGCTTCCTCGCGCACGCAGCTCGTGCGAGCTCCTCTACCTCGCAGCACAAACGGCGTACGCAATCGTATCGCGCTACTCCAGCGGAATAAAACCACTAACTCACTAGTCTCGAATCGAGAGAGCACTCAGGAAGCAGATTTTATACATCTCGAGCAGCCTCTAAATCTGGAGCAGATATTGACATTTTTAGACGTTATTTTAACACGATTATACATAAATCGAGCTGTTCTGAAACACTGTGCCACAAAGCCAAGACGGGCTAAACCTTCAACTCCCATTTTCTAAACCACTTACGAGGTTTTCAGTTACATTTAGGCACAAAATTAGTCCAAGTAAAGCAAAATAAAGCTCATCAAGATACATTTGCACAGGACACCAGTGAAAAAAACAACTGTATGGACGTGAAAAGTATCAGTGGAGATAATCTATAATGCTTAAGCTATTACTTACCTGAAATAGAAGCTAAAAAAAAATATTAATTGGTCAGATAATGCTCCATTCGTTGATCTCTGTGAGTTTTTTTAGCACATAATACATCACTATACTGCCTGTGAACTTGGATTTTAAATGTTCTTCACTTAAATTCCCTACACCGGGACCATTAGTTCCCCAGTCAGATTCCATACACAGCACTGTGGCTGGACCTGGGCTCTCAACTGGCACTCAAAATTTCCTGTCACAATGTTTATTTCAACATTGCCCCAACTTTTCCTCTGGAAATAAGGCTACTGCCCTCACTGCTTCAAATCCGTTGACCAATTTCAAACACATTTGGGAGGAAATTGCTTTTGTCGTTTTCTCAAACTCAAAAAATTTTGCATTTGTCACTTTTTATTTAGGGCAGGAAAAGTTCCAAAGCTCTGCTCCAAAGAAAGTCCAGTCAGACAGTGGCCCATGACACCAGAAGTGCTCCCAGTTCTCTCAGACCAGGTTTTCTTCTGATTGCCACATTATCTGCTTTCTCCAAACCTTCTTCCTAGAATCACAGCATGGTTTGGGTTGGAAGGGACCTTAAAGCTCATCTCGGTCCAACCCTCCAGCCACAAGCAGGGACACCTTCTACTAGAGCAGGTTGCTCAAAGCTCCATCTGACCTGGGCTTGAACACATCCTATATATTTTCACTCTACCTGCTCCCACCACCATAGCACATCACGTTCAGTCAGCTCGCCCGGTCTCGCCAAGTCTGTATTAGGCTGTGGAAAGCAGCTCTGGCCACCACTACTTAAAGCTGGTCACCTTGCAGCATGTTCTACCTTGACTTTAGTAACATCTGCAGCTGCAGCCGCTGCTGACTTCAGCAAACCTTCACACCTGGGAAGTGGGAAGGAAAAGAGGCAGAACAATGACAGCAGGGAACGTTGCCAACATCAGCAACCTCTCCACCCAGCCAGTTGTTCCCAAATCCAAGCCTGGGCTAGAGAAGAGGCCACCACCACCAACCTGCCCCGGAGCTTTGACCCCAAAGAGCTCAGCTGAGCATGCAGATGGCAAGTGTAACGTTGGCGGAGCACGTGCTTCCCGGGATAAACCCGATTCACTCCCAAGCCGCGCGGCCTCTTTGTGATCAAGCGCAGAAGCTGCCCTCGCGACCACGTATTGCAAACTGCCACGATCAAAACAAACGCCTTGGAATACCAAATCATTTGTAGCTTTTCAAGCCATTTGGAGATAACAAACAACTGAGTGGTGACACCTACTTCAAAAACTACGCTGAGAAACATCCTTCCCATGGGCATCACGACGCGCTGAGCTCGGCACCGCTCGACTCTACTACATAAAGCAGGTCCCACGTTGCACTTAACAGAAACCCAGATCAATTTTGGTTCAGAAAAACACCTATCATTCCTCATTCAATGGAAAATTGTTTTAAAAATTAGAAAGAAAAAAGCACAGAGGATAAACAAAAGTGATTCAACTACTTCTCATTCCTCAAAAGCTGTGGTGAGACACCATTGTCATGATGAATTAGGGTGGTGGGATTAATTGGTTATCTATAGGAAATATCCTCTTCAGGAAAGAAAACCAAAACACCACAACAAAACCAAACCAGAATGTGATTCGGAGAGATGAACAACCTGCACTGAAGAAAAGATGGATACTGGAATAAGAAAGGTACTTGAACCTGAATGATGGTGCTTTGCTAAGACTCTGGGAGGAAAGTAAGCATGAAGTAATGCCACTGTAGAAACTGCTGCTTATAGAATATTTACTGGAAGAATGGCCATGGAAAAGCATGAACTTAAATGTATTTTGATTAGAAGTCGGTTTGCGTGTGTCCTGAGCCTGCTCTATTATTAACCCTTTGTGATTAAAAAGAAAACAAACTAAAATGCTGAAAAAAAACTGTAAAAAAAAGAAAAATAATCCCCCAGCATTTCTTATTTGCGCTCATTTCAGAAGCACCAGCACAGAATTACAGGACCTGTGGTACAACTGAAAGTAGTCAAATTTCATGCCTTGTGGACTAATGGTAATTAAACCTTTTATTAATTTCAGTATTATTAATTCCTACCCTGGACTAATTCCAGCTTTGGTAATTACACTTTTCTTACCTACATTTTTTCCTTCATAATTTTGGTAAAGCTTTTCTTTCATGCTGACTGCTACTCACCGTAAGAGGATTGCTACTTGAGATCCTTGGGAACAGGATGCAAGTCAAACCGAGTCAACAGAGAGCTGAACTTTGGGAGCCTGAGTCACCACACACATCACCGCTTCGTAGAACTCCTGAACCCCTGCAAGCGATGCAGAAACTCTTCCTATTTCCTCACCAAAACCCCAGTGCTTAGTATGGTTCCCCATTTAAACTACTGAAAGCAATATCATTCTCCACAGCTGACTCTTAGAGGTTATTGCTCACCATATATCCCATGCTATACATTAAGACCACGCACCCTAAAGATCTATATCACAGTCAAAACCCAAGATGTTTCAGGTTCTCTCTTCCATCTCACATGTAAGAACAATAAATTCTCACAACTCATCAGGGCACCCTTCAAAATGCTCAGCAACTTGGGAAGCTCAAGAGACCATCCTGTGAAGGCAACAGGAACGGGTGGAGTTTCTCAAACCAGAACCAGGATGAAACATATTTCCTTTCTATTTTTTTTCTTAGTCTGGAAATTTATTAACACCTTAAGGAATAGCTGATGCCATACAACTGCCCTGGTAGCAAACTGTAATGTACCATTTTTCAGCAATTCGGAAAAAAACCCCAAATGAAACACAAACCCACATTTTTTCCCCACAAAACCTGAAAGATGTTACAACCCGCTTTCTGAATGCTTTTAAAAAATACATATTATTTCTTGACTGTCATTAAAGAAACAATGTAAGAAGCATAAATATGAACTGCTATTTATCAGCTTCATGCAAGCATCTCATCATCTTTATCTGCAGTTTATTCTCTTATAAAGAAAATCCTTAATCTAAAGAAAACTGTAGTTTTATGGAAATGAATTACAATAAAATCTGATCTCTTCTCAATTAATGCATCTTTTGTGCAGCAAACCCACTAATCCCTGTCCCTCAGCAACCACAAGAGACTTTCCCCTTACCTATTTAAAAGACAGAGGCAGAGAGAACTGCTGAATGGCTGACAACACTCTGAGTTAAAGATGGAACAAAATAGCTCCACAAACTTCAAAACTTTGGGTATCTTGAAAGAATAGGAGAGGTAGCAAATTTTTTTTTTCAAAAGACAAGATAGAAGAATTTATTTTTTCATCTCAGAAGCTTTCTCCTCTGCAATGGGCTACAGATGATCAGATAGAGCCATTTTCCTTTTTTCCCCCTTCACAAAGTAATTAAAAATTCGTTTAAAAGAATCTAAAAAATGATAAATCTCTCTGAAAACATTTTTATCTGATCTGCTTAGTTTTACCCTAAAATATGCAAAATATTATCTTCAATGTGCTTTACTTTTCCATTAACGGTGTTAAAAAAACCAGTAAGG
Source organism: Megaceryle torquata (assembly GCA_024611175.1). Lineage (NCBI taxonomy): Eukaryota > Metazoa > Chordata > Aves > Coraciiformes > Cerylidae > Megaceryle > Megaceryle torquata. The sequence goes on from JANIJG010022386.1 coordinate 38,231, forward strand.
ACGAGTAGCAAGCGGCAACGATGGGGCAAGCAATTTGAAAGAGCTGAAACATAAGAACTGCCTTTGGATTCCACACCATTTCTTCTTGAAAGTGCATTTAAAATAAGAATTCCCAAACACCGTATTTGAAAGATCTGACTGTAATTATCAAGTCAGTTCTGTTGATCGTCTTGGAGCTGCAGAACTTCAGATGCACATGTTGATACACATGCTAAAAATAAACCACCACCCAAACCCAAACACCAAAAACCTAATCCCCAAACCTGCGGGCTAGAAAGCACTGCTAAGGCTATTTTAAAAACCTCTGTGACTCACAGAAGCTTTAGTTTATATCAGGCTCATTGGCTTGAATCTGCCATGACAAAAATCATAGAAACACAGAGTGCTTTGGGTGGGAAGGGACCTTCAAGATCATCTGGTTCCAACCCCCCTGCCATGGGCAGGGACACCTCCCACTAGAGCAGGGTGCTCAGAGCCCCATCCAACCTGGTCTTCAAAACTTCCAGGCATGGGGCTTCCCCCACCCCTCTGGTCAACTTGTTCCATCTTAGAATCATAGAATCATTATGGTTGGAAAGCACCTCTAGGATCATCAAGTCCAATCTTAACAGTGTCCAATGTTGGGGACTCCACCGCTTCCCTGGGGACATTATTCCAATGGCTGATTGTTCTCAATGTGAAAAATCTTCCTCTTGTGTGGAAAGATTCCTGAAGAATCTCCTGCACTAAATAGGTGGTGTGGATGGCAGGAAAATTCAGTTAGCCTGATGCTGCCTTCCACCCCTTTTCCCTATTTTCAGCTAAAGAAGGAAGACCCTGTTCTGTTGAAGAGGCTTTTGGGACTGCTTTGTACCATTTCTAATGCCACCTCCCTCAGGTCTGGCTTTAGGCACCTCCAGAAAATCCGTTGATCTCAAAACAAAGCAATAGAAGAAGAGAGAGAAGAGCACAAAGATCCTGTGGTCACCTACAGACCTGTCACTTAAGCTTTAGTGAAGGTTTATTGAAGGGCAACCTTCCTTTTCAGCTTGAAACACCATTCCTGATGGACAGAGTCCTGACTTATCAGTAGGGTTATTGGTTGGACTTGATGACCTTGAAGGTCTTTTCCAACCCGGATGATTCTATGACTTGGGAAACCTTGATTCCCCCTTGACCTCCAGCCTTCTGTCTCTTTGAATTACTCCTGACTCAGTTTCCCATAAATAAATAGGCAGAAGAGTTCAATTCCACCGTATTTAGAGCTCTAGTGGTGGGAGGAGGCAAGAGACAAGGATTTATAACTTCAAATAAATCGAATTGCAGGCATTTTTTTTCACTGCTGCTGTAATTATCCTGAGTATATGATGGGGGTTTAGTTGTATTTTTCTTTTTTATGCCTTACTAAGAGCTTGTTAGAATTGCTTTGACTTCTGTTAAGTCCAAGAGAAGTAACTGTTTGCTTTTATTCAGACCTACTCCTCACCCAGATGGTTTCCTTTGTTAGGTTGTGTTTCAGCACAGCACATTAAAAAAAATGGATTTTCAGAAAGACTTTTTTTCACTGGGAGTAATTTTTCCAGAGCCCACCAGTCCCATGGTGGTGGCTGTGGGAAGCTGGGCGAGTGTTACTGGGAGCTGCTGCCGGTGAGCAGGGCTGGGCTGGCAGTGTTCTGATGGAGGAGTTTTTCCAGTGTGGTGGTTTTGGTTGGGTTTTTTTTTAAGGTTCTTATTCCATGAGAGTGCCTAAGGGCATCATCAGGATGTTTTATTTCGAGTTTGTGATTTTAACTCTTCAGGGATTCTGTGCATTATGTAAAAGTCAAAATGATAAAGCCAGGGCAAAACCAAGCGGAATGAAATGAAACTTGAAAAATGTTGACCTACAAGAAATGTTCCGACCTCATCGTGAGCGAAGGCGTAAGGACAATGCCAAACTGTTTTCAGAGTATCTCATTTCTCACCCCAGAGTTCAGATTCTGACTTATTATTCCAATCTGAGTGGAAACTTCATGTTGAATTATTTGACTTTCTCGTAGCAGGAGATGTAATATCAGCTGTAGCTCTGCATGTTTTTGTAAACTGGACCTACAGCCCAGTTTTTAGCAATCTATTCATCCTGGTGTCCACCCCCTCTCTGCAAATCCTTTTTAAGAGCACAGATGGAGATTTAGAATAACCACAGGAATATTATCCTGGGAGTGTTGATCACAGATAGACACAGACCTTTGCTGCTGAGCTCCAGCAGCCTGCCTCTGATTTCAGTGTGGTTGTAAATGAAAGGATGGTGAGGTTAATTACACTCGTGGATAAAAATTTATTGACCACTGGGAGCATTTCTTGCTAGGGATGTGAAAGCCTTGAAAACACCCAGATGTGTGGACGGAGAGGGATGGCAGTGAGAAGAGTCATATTGCTTATGAATGACCTTTGATGTGGAGTTGAGATAACCTTCTGCTTCTCTAGAAAACGCTGAATTTAATCCAGCTTCACTTAGAGCTATTTTTCTTTCCTGCATAATGTTCTCTGGAACCCAGGAGGTTCCACCTGAATGGGAGAAGGAGAAACTTCTTTGTTGTGAGGGTGTGGGAGCCTGTGCCAGGCTGCCCAGAGAGGCTGTGGAGTCTCCTT
>JANIJG010022387.1:0-13900 GCA_024611175.1 Megaceryle torquata
GGTGGAACCCTCTGCTGGGAGGCCAGGCTGAGAGAGTTGGGGTTCTTCAGCCTGCAGAAGAGAAGGCTCTGGGGAGAGCTTCTTGTGGCCTTTCAGGACTTGAAGGGGCCTGTCAGAAAGATGGGGACAGACATTTGAGCAAGGCCTGTTGTGACAGGACAAGGGGTGATAGTTTTAAACTAAAAGAGGGCCATTCAAACTGGAGAGAAGGAAGCAATGTGTTACACTGGGGGTGGTGAGACCCTGGCCCGGGTTGCCCAGAGAAGTGGTTGATGCCCCATCCCTGGAACAATTCCAGGTGAGGTTGGCTGGGGCTCTGAGCAACCTGCTCTGGTTGCAGATGTCCCTGCTCACTGCAGAGGTGTTTGACTCACTGAGTTTTACAGGTCCCTTCCCACCCAAACCACTCTATGACTCTATCCAGGCGTGGGGATGCTTGGAAGTGGAAGAGGGGATGAGTGGAGGGCAGGATGCTTTTCCCCTTCACCTCACTGCCAAAACACCCTGGAAATGGCTTCCCTGGGGCAGATCCCACAGAAGGGTTGGAGATGGTTCTGTCCCACCATGGGGTGGTGGGTCCCTCTAAGTGCTGGTGGCAGTGGGTGAGCATCACTGGGACACTGCCAGGGAAGGGTAGAAGCCTCTTCTGTGCCAGGAGCTGCATTGTGCCGTAAGTGCAAACCAGTGGTACCACAGGTCCTAGGGCAAGGATGTACCCAGGATGTGCAGGGACCTCACGGGTGCTGGCGAGTGGCTCAGCTTCATCCTTGTGTAACCAGTCCTGCAGCTTGTCAACGGATGGCCAGGGCTCCTGCCTTGCCCTGTGCCATGGACATCTCTGGCCCCCAGCTCGGCAGGGCTAGTGGCAGCCCTTCCTTGGGCTGGTGAGTCAGCTCCTCTGCTCCACTTTCCTCCATCCTCTGCCCCTACTCCTGCTCTGCTCCCTGCCCCATGCTCCTCAAGCTGCAGCAGCAGCAGCAAGACTTCTTGCTTTCATAAAATATTAATTGCTGCCCAAACCTGTCTTTAACTGCACAGCTGAGTCACCTTCCTCCCTTGGGGGAGGAACATCGCACAGGCAGGCTGATGGAAAACCACAGAGCCCCTCATCAAATCATATGACAAACAGAGCTGGAGGAACATCTCCTCAACTGTCTCCCAGGCCTGGGGCAGGAGCCACCAGATCAGTGCTCCTCCTCGCAAGGGCCTCATGATTTGGCCTTCTCAGAACACTTTCAGCTGGATAAATGGGGAGCAGAGATCATGTAACTGCCCGCCTGGGCCTCAGGCCTCAGCCTGCTCAGACCAGCCGAGCCTCTGGCAGTCACCTTATCCAGGCCTGGTGGCAGTGGCCAATGCTGCTGAGGCAGCCACAGTGGTGCTCAGTGATGAGTTAAGAGGGAAGAGCTCAATTTTTCTCCCCCATCTTTATTCTAGTGTAATCAAAATCCATGGAAGTTTTGATTAAAAGGTTTAATTCACCCCAAAATTCTACACCTGTCAGCAGAACAAATTTCTCCATCCCTAAACTCTCAAACACAAACAACTGCAGTGAGTACAGGCAGAACGTCTCTGGTCCCAGTTGCACACGGACCGGCCAGCACAGCCCCACTGGCATTGGCATCACTCTGCCCAGCAGAAAGGGCACTGCAAGGAGCACAGGGCAAGCCAGCTTACTGAGCCAGGGGTCGTTCCCTGGACTGGTAAACTGGACTGCTGGCTTTTACAGCATGGTCATGGTGGGGGGGAAGTCACCTTCAGATGGTGACATTTTGAAGCAGTGTGTTGCTGCTATGTGCATACTCTGCTCCTGCTTAACGCTTGGCAGTTTCTGTGAATGAGAAAAGAAAATGTACCAGGGCTCGTCAAACCTCCTCAGCCAACTCCACACACAAACACACTCAAGCACACACACCTTCAATTAAACTGTAAATGTTTCAGTGCTTTTTTACGATGTTTCATTTAAAAGCAGAGAATGCTGTAAGTAGGATGATTGATTACAATATTTGTGAAGGTCTCATGTATCTCCCCAGTGCCAGATGCTCAAATAACAGTCTGGTGGAGAGATGTGTGTGCAGCCCAGCACCATCCCCAGTGAGGGCAGAGAGGGGCCCTGGCCCCGGTGCTTCCCTGGGGAAGCAGCCACCCAGCCCTTCCACCAGCTCCTGAGCCTTGTCACCCATCTGGAAATGAAGGAGTTATGTTCTGTCACCTGCAGCAGTCATCATCCCATGTACTCTTCTCCTATTTAGCTTGCTGAGACAATAGATGGGGAGTCTGACCATTCCTCGGTTGAGGTCCCAGCCCAGATGTAGATGAGGACAGGAGGTGAGGCTGCCAGTTAAGAGTTAAGGGGATAGACTCCTGGAAGCAGCAAAGCTATTCCTCTTGGTGAGCCAGAGGAGAAGGTGATGGGCACATTTCTCATACAGAAAGGCAGATCAGTGCCCATGTAAGGTTTGCGTTGCTCTGAACATGTTTATCCACCACAGTGGAATACAACTCAAATGCTTCTGATACCCCCCAAAAGGCAAATAGGGCTGCTCAGGACCAGAAACAACATGAGACTGCAAATATTCAAATTCCCTGAAGAGATGTGCATTATGGTGTCTCCTAGATCAGCATAACTCAAGGACAGGTCAAGAGGCAGTGCGCATTATTAAACCACATCCAATTCTGTCTGAAGAGCTAGGAACTTTTTTTGATTGTGAGGATGACTGAGCACTGGCAGAGGTTGTCTGGGGAGGTAGTGGAATCTCCATCCTTATTGATACTCAAAAGCCATCTAGACATGGTTCTGGGCAACCAGCTTTGTGTGGCCCTGCTTGAGCAGGGGGGTTGGACTAGATGATCTTGAGAGGCCCCTTCCAACTTCCACCAGTGTGTGATTCTGTGATGGTGTAACCAGTCTAAGCACAAAGAGCAAATCAGTAAGGGCTTGAGTAAAGCAAGTAAATGGTGGTGTGGCAGCACAGGGCAGAAGGAGAACAATTCATTATCTGCAAGATGGCAAAGCAAGAGATTTTCCTGCCTTACATGCCTGAGAGTGTAAGTCAACATATGGATTATACATACATGTGACGGTCTTTCTGTGGGCCTGCTGCTATGTTCACATGTGCCAGCAGAACAAGGCACAGTCCAACTGCAGGAACAGGGAAAACTCCCAAACCCGTAACCAGAGCCTTCAGCACAGCGTAATTACCACCATTTCCTTTCAGCAGCATCACACACTGGGCTGGTTAGGAAAGGAAAGCATTTCTCCAAGGCAGGATTTCTATCCAGGATGGAGCTTTGCATGCAGTGAATCACATTCTCCTCCTCAAACCCCAGGCCTATGTAAAGGGGCACATCGAAGACTGTGCCAGCAGCGGGACCCATGAGGTGGAAGGAATAAGGCAATGCCATGTTACAAAAACTCCACAAGATTACAGTCACTAAACGATGGTTGGCAAAGACTGCTTGTTGCGTGCTATAAGGGGTGTGTGGTCGGAATCAGAGGAGATCTGACATCTTTAACCACCTCTCATCCATAAACTGAAAATATGGATCAGAGTAGGAATTAGAGCCACAACCTCAGGAGCAGGCTCTTCCCTGAGGAAATGCCAGCGCAAGGCCAGTCTGCGCTGCTGTGGAAGATGATGCTGATCCCAATTTCTAATTAGAGAGATGACATCAGGTCAAATGTTCCTGAGCAGGATGTCTGCTGAGTTGCTGTAAGGTCTCTGCGCAGAATCGGAAAGGGTGGGGGAAGACTATTTCACAGCAGTGACTGGAAAGGAAGAGGAGAGATGTGGCACATATCCAGCAGAAGAGAGTCACAGGCTCAGATACCATCATGGGCAAGGAGAACGCCGAGGATGAGAAACAGTGAGACACCTCAGGCACCAGTTCTGCGTGACAGAGGAGAACTGCAGGGGGCTGTCACCTCCCAGATGGGCTATTCAAGGTTCTCCGTGTCACAGAATATCCAGGCTCTCAGGTTTGAGGAAGAGCTTTTTTCTCAGTTTGATATTTCACCATCCCTGGAGTCAGTATCCAGGACTGTATCCAACCTAACACTGGAACGTCTAATGTGTTTGGCAAGTTCCCAATGGGAAGGCCACATTTGCTGGTTTTCATGGCTCTGTGCTGTCTCTGGGGCTTTCAGGTCACTTGATCCCAAAGGACAGCCACGATTAGGGTCATTGTGAGCTGTCCAGTCTCACAGAAAGAATTTAAAAGCCAGGAACGTTATTTTCACAAGACCAAAAATAATAAAGTTTCTCACAGCAGTTAGTAAAGCAAACTATGCAGGCGTGGGAGGAAGCAGGGGGGGAATCTGATTTAGTAGCCCCAGTGGAAACATAAGAGGGAGGTGAAGTGTAAATCTGCTCTGAGGAGTGCCAGGTAGGGATGGGTCTCCATGGCTCTGAACTGAGAAACATTCAGACCATTCATCTACTACATGTATCACAACCTGGAGTTATTCACACCTGGAGTGGAGAGAAATGCTTGGGCATCGATATTCCAAAAGATGAAAATACTGTATTTGTACATGAGTTTTAAGCACTGATCATTAAAGAAGACCAAAGTTCTTTCCAGTTTCTGCAGCCAGGGATGTCCCAACCAGAGCCTACAGTGACAGACGCTGGGGGTGGCTTTTGCCATGCTGGCTTTCTTCAGCGATGTGCCCTTCCACCCTGGGTCAAGGTGACAGGACAACCTCTTTGGGAGGCAGTGGCTGCACCACGAGGGACTTTTAGCAGCTACAGACAACCCAAATACACCTGTCCAGGGACATCTTAAAGCAGTGAGGTCATAATCCCTTCTTTTGTTTGACAGCTCCAAATACATGGATGAGACATGGGGCTGGGGTAGGAAACTCCTACCCTGTCAGTGGAAAGGCTGACTGAAGGCTACTAAAGCCCAGGGCACCTTGCCATGGTTCCTGACCTTGCTTCCACCTGCTCCCACGGGAATACACTGACAGCCCTCCAGAGAAGGGCTCTAACAACACACCCTCCTCTTCCTCCTTCATCTTTGGCTTCTTGGACAGAGAGAGAAGTGGGCAGGATCCAGCAAACCTCTCACTGCTGGTTAACACAGTCACTTGGGGCATGCAAAGAGGTAGCAGGGTTCAGTGACCCCACATCCTTGGTTCAGCTGAGGCAAGAGGAGATAACAGACCTGGAGAAAGCATACTTTTGGGTAATCACTCTATGTAAATATCTACACAACAGCAAAGTGCCCAGCGGGACATCAGTTGTACTCTTGTGCACAGAGGCACTCTCCCCAAGACATGGAATAGAAGACTCACACAATCAGCCCAGGACACTGAGGAGCAGCGTGCTGCTGCACAGCAGAGGTAGTATCCACAGCAGGAAAATCTCCTAAGGGAAATGTGTCTATAGCTCCAGGGAAAGAAAGAAGTGGCTTTAAATGCCTCATATCCAAGATAACTTGGAAAGCATCTTGGCTATCAGAAAGTGCAAAAGATGAGGCACCACACGGCAAGGCTTTCACCCGGGCCCTGAGAAATGGGGGACTGAACTGACCCCATAAGGAGCACAGCACATGCTGCCCTGAGCTGGCTGAGCTGCGTGACCAGCCGGGCTGCTGCAGTCCTCAGACACCACAGCTCACTGCCACCTAAACCTGAGCAGCCTGGGGGCTGAGGCTGTGTGCTTGGCATGGCAGTTCTGGTGTCAGCTCAGGGCTCGGCTCTCCCCAAAACACTCTTTGCTTTTGAAAAAATGTAGATGAGACCAATATATGCTCAAAGGTACAGCAGCCTGTGTTTTCAGGCCTGCAGCCCTTCTGTGTCTATGCTTAACACTTTCTCTGGTGCTGCAATGGGGGTAAATCCAAGGCCATCCAGAAGGAAAAGACTAAATAACCTATGAACTGAGATAACCCCGCTGTACAGTTTCCAGTGTATGGCTCTACAAACTGATCCTCCACCTTGGCTTTGAATAGCTGGCTTGAAGGCTGATGTGTAAAAGGTCCAACAAAGCCTTTGGCAGAATGCACCTCAGCATGGTTGGAGTCAAGGATCTTGAAGGGCTCTTCCAACCAAAATGATTCTGTGGTGGCTTTGCACCACCTGAGGGGCTGTTTCAATATGGCCCTATAGCTGACAGGGAAAGATATATATATTTATATATAAAGGAAATCAACCCATTTTGGAGGTACTTCCTCGATTACACTAAATGCTGGATTCAGGAGGCACTGATGGGTTGAACCTTCTGCTTCAAAAATAATCATTAGCATGTTACAGAAACATATTGTAGGAGAAGAGGAAAGTTGAAAAAATAACGTTTAAAAATACTTGCCTTGAAAAATTCAGCCCCTCCCATATTACCAAAATCTTTAATTAAAGGGATGTAGCAGTTGCTTTCTCTGAGATGCCTTTGGTCCAAAAGCATTAGAATTCAATATGGTTTTCTGACCAAGTCTCTGAAGCTCTTTTGCTGTCTTTAGTCCTGCTTCTCTCCTTTGTGTTTCCAAGGGTAAATCAGCTCTCCAAGGAACAGCTTCTTGCAGAGAGATGTCCAGGAATCCTTAGGGTAACAGCTGTAGGTTGGCAGCCTGTATGTCTGTACCACGCTGCCATATGATAGAGGATTGATCTATGAGAAGAAAGAGGGACAGTGGCAATGAAAATGTGTTGTAGGAAGAAACACAGGCTGCTCAGGAGGGCAAAAGCAACTTCTGCATAGCACCGGCCACTACTAAAACATCAATATTGCTGCTCACAAAGCATCAGGTTCCCTCTCTGACAGCTGAAGCTGTTCAGCCTTCTACAACATCCCAAAACATTAACAAATCGAGCTTGGCAAAAGTGCTGTTAGAATCACTTTCAAGCAGAGGAGCAGACGCAAGCACCAGCAGGATTTGAGAATGATACTTGTGACACAAGGGTGTGGAACTGTTGCCTCGCTGCATTAGGAGGCTGCCGTGGCTGGAGAGATGGGGCCTCCCACCACAGACAGCAATACTCCTTCAGGGGTGCACTGCGACTCAGGAACTCCCCTGTAATGTGCCAGTTAAGCCATTTCTTTCTCAAATCCTGGGTTCAGTTTTGGGGCCTTCACTCCAAGAAGGACACTGAGGGGTTGGAGGACGTCCATAGAAGAGGAGCAAAGCTGGGGAAGGGTCTAGAGCACAAGTCTGGTGAGGAGTGGCTGAGGGACTTGGGGTTGTTGAGCTTGGAGAAAAGGAGGCTCAGGGGAGACCTTCTTGCTCTCAACAACTCCCTGTCAGGAGGTTGGAGCCAGGTGGGGTTTGGTCTCTTCTCCCAAGGAACAAGTGATAGGACAACAGGAAACGTCCTCTAGTTGTGCCAGAGCAAGTTTAGGTTGGACACTGTAAAAATTTCTTCCCCACAGGTGTTGTCAAGGCCTGGCCCAGGCTGCCCAGGGCAGTGGTGGAATCCCCATCCCTGGAGGGATTGCAAAGACATGAAGATGAGGTGCTGAGGGACATGGTTTAGCAGTGGACTTAGCAGACTTAGGTTGATTGTGGAACGCAATGATCTTGAAGGTATTTTCCATCCTAAACTATTCTACGGATCTTTTACAGGCTTTAGTGTTCTAAGCCCTGAGCCAACAGCTGTGCTTTAACCTCAACCTAATATCGTCTGACCAGGTGAGGAAACTTATAGAGTTACAGGAAGCCTGCACAGTGGGGAGAAATGGAAGGACATCCTCCTCTAGTGAAAGGGTACAGCTCTGCTGGAACCAACCAAGCAGGTGTGTGGAAGGAGACTATAACTCACAGTAGAAAATCCAGCCACAAAAAGGAAAGAGAGACAGCAAAGACCATGCAGACAGTCACTACTTTGTCAAAGCTGAATATTTCTTTTCTCCACTGAAAAGCTACCAGTTTTCTGTGAGTTTGCCTGTACCACCAGTTTGCTTCAACTGTCTGGTGCTCATGGGGAGGATTAACTCAGAGTACCTACAAAGCTGGAGCTCTAGGAAAGGGAGATTAAACAATGAGTTCACTAGAATTAATCATGGAGTACTTTGTCAAATGAATTTCAAAGCACAACATTGCTGAAGCAGAAGGAGAAGATGCCTGTTTGCAGAAGCAGCCCTATGACGTTCAAGAAAAAGGCCAGGGCAGCAGCTCGCACAGGCCAAGGAAGCCAAGGACTGGCCAGACCCAGCATGGTCAGGCTGTGGGCCACTGACTCATCAGCAGATATTAAATGGGTCCCAAACAGTTTCACAGGAATGGGATCCAACTGAACATTTGTCCCAGAAGTGGAAGAGTGGGGGTCATACCACCTGAGGGGTGCCTAACCCATGCAGCTCCTACGTCACACACATTCTACAGCCTAAAGGCCAATGACTGACCACAGCATTTATGGGACATTCTGCATGACTATGACCAACCTCATCACATTGTGGTCATACACAGTTAGCTAAAAATAGAAAAAATAGGAAAAAAAAAAAAAAGCAAAGAAACCTGCCCCTGCAAAAAAAAACAACAGTCAAACTTAAGTAACTATTTAACACCTATTTCCTCAGCCATAGGCAAACCAGTCTGTTTTAAGTGAAAACATACTGGGGGAGGACAGGAACTGCTGCTCTACAAGGGAGATACACAGTTTATGTTCCTTTGATTATCAGCTACGTCAGCTGGAAGGATTGGCCACAACATTTCTCACTGAAACTCACCCGTCGGCAGAGCGGTGGTAACGTCTGCTGACAGAGATGGTTTTAGCCCAGCACCATCTCTGTGCCTGCCTCTCCTCTTGGAAATGGAAATAAGCAAACCAAAAGCAACTGTTTATCAGGGACATAGCAATATGAGTTCCTTTGAAGCAACTTCTGTCATCCAAAGCTATCCCATACCCTGGTGTAATACACAACCTTGGTTTCCTAATGGAGCTGTTTCCTTTTCCCTTCCCCTTTCACTTAACCCTTCTCGCAGCGACGACAGCTAAAGCTGACACTTGTGGCAGAAGGAACACAGTGGGATCAACCTCACTGTGTCTTCTCACTGAGTTATTGGTTCAGCTGAGCCACACTGACAGAAATATTTCTTCTTGTGTACCAAAATACATTATTTTAAGCACTAATGAAAATACTGAGCTATGTAAGACTTCCTGGAGAAAATTAAGTAGCGTTTGGAATGGAAATATCACCCCCCCGCCCTCCGCCTGCTTGTGTCTGCACTTTGCATTCCAGTGATACTATCTTAAAAAATAACTGCTCAGCTGAACCACAGGCTGCACGTGAATGCTCAAAACCAGCACTATTGATTTCTAATCCATTACCAGAGCCCCAAAGGACAGTGGTGAATGTGTCAGTCACCTATAGCTTCAATTATTTGGGGCACAGTTACATGCACACAGCCTTAGTGTCACTGGCATGGCTCTGGAGGGCTTCTGTGTGGGGAGGGGACAAAGCCACTGTGAAATTTCTAGAAAGGAACATCATCATGTACCATAAATAAGGATTTTAGCATGCCACTTAAAAACAGGCTTTCTAGATTGTCCTCTTAAAAGACCTACCAGAAAGTGGTTTACTCAGCAGGATTTCTGACACAAGCCCATTTTTCATTTCCACCAGCACAACAAGAGCATAAAAATGCCTTTACTGACTCTCTGCTCATTATTATTTGAACAGAAGGCCAAGAGGGACATCCACAAAAGCACTTCCACCACTTGATATGATGACTTACACTATAGTCTAGATAGCAAAAGGATCTTTCTGCAGTGGTCCAAGGAAAATTCAGCATATTCATATGACTCACTGCTTCTGCTCTCCAAGTCGTGCTCTTTTTCCTCTGGAGACTATTCACCTCAGCTCACAAACACATTGATACCAAATTCTCTGCTCAGCAGCTACTTTGTGTCCTCTTTGGTGTCCAGTTTCCTTTTCGTGGAGTCTCCTGGCTACAGAGAATAACAGATTTTGGCTCTTACACCACAGCCCTACCAAAAGACAGGAACTGGGAAGACAGCATGCTTAGGAAATACCACTTTTGCCCATCTGTTGGAGATATTCCCTTTGAGTCGCTGCTGGCTGGCGAGCTGGTTTTGTGCTACTCTGACCTCTCCTGAAACAGGGCTGGATTGGTGATGGAAAAAGCAAAAGGACTTGGAAGCTGCAGTTAATTCCTTTCCCCACACTCTCCCAGCATCCAAGTGTTTTTTATAAATTCTATATGCTACCTGCAGACTCTATTCCTAAGATGCAAAGAGCAAGAAAAGTGACCCCATGATGTGGCAGGACTCCTGGAAAGTCAGGGCATGGAAATTTCACCTCCTGAAAGGGTAACGAGAACTTCACTGCTACCATCACACCAGTTCTGTTTAGGAGAGCACTTCCTTTAGTAGCTCTGAGGACAGAGCATGGCAACGTGAGGTTACAAAAGCACAGAGAAGCTCTTCCTATACACCCTGCCAGAACAACTTCGGAGAACAACAGGAGGCCCTTCCCTCTGGAGCAGCAAGGGCTTTTCAGCACATCCAGAGGGGAAAACCTTTTACTGGTCCCTCATTCTGGGTGGTTTAGCTGCTGCCTTTTGCTTCTCTCTGAGTTCAGCAGTTACTAAGGTGAAGCTGCACAGAGCCAGGAGGTGAGGTGATAATGATGTGAAGTCTTAATTCCAGAAGTAACAGGGCTACTCCATGTTCTTCCCATCTTTCACATTTCATTTCACACCATATCAGATACTGTGTTTTCTCCAAATGGAGGACTCAAACAGGCTATTAACAGAAACAGCAGCCAGTCATTACAATGAGAAACATATTTCCCTTGTTTCAGCATCTCACAGCTGAGACTTTAAATGAAGCCTTTCAGGGGGACCAGTTTCAGAACTGCTACAGAGGACAAAAGGACTGTGGGGTCAGTCTGAGGCAAAGCCTGCAGGAGAAGATGTCACGAAGGGCACAAGTGGTTTACCTGCATGAGGAGTCGGAGAGGTTTTCCATCCTGCTGCTCCAGGACTCTGAACTTCACACCAGCTGAAAATAAACAAAACAAGGAGACTGAGTCAATGTGGGGAGAAAAGACCCCACAATGTGCTGCTCAGCTCTGCTGGCTGAGCACCAAGTTCCTAGAAACAGAGTCTTCAACCTTTCTTGCTTGGTGAACCCTTACACATTCTCAACAGGAAGCACAGGTTCTCTCTATAGTAGGTCTAAGCATACTGACAAATGATGTGTGTCCATTAAGAGCAGCTGCCTGACTTCCAGCTTGGGAATGCAGTCCTAAAACAAGCACAAAGCCTAGAAATCATCCAGACCTGATGATGACAACAGGGCTGCAAAAATCCTCCTCTTCTCCCCAACTTCCATCAGAATGGGATCTCCCTCTTAACAGCAGACAGATAACTCACCTTTAAATTGTGCACATGGGCAAACCTCTCCCCCTTCCAGACAAAGGGAGGAAGCTGGCTGGCCTAGAGGCATTAAGAACATTTCAAAGGAATCACTGCCTATTGATCCCAGCACTGGTATGTTTCTAACACACTACTAACCCCTTCAAATCTGCCACTTTTATATTTCCTCTTGGATTTGCTACATTCCCAACACTGTAAAGATAAATAGGAAAGATTCTGGGTTCTAACAGAGACATAGTGCACACGAACATTTAATACAATGTCTCAAACAAAGGTAACAACTATGACTAGAGAGGCATTTTTCATTGAAAGATCTCAAATCACTTCACAGAAATAAAACCAATCCATCGTCTGCAAACCTGGACCAGCCAAGTGAGCCCCTATTACTCCTTTCTATGGGTAAGAAAGTAAGGCAAGATCAATGAAGTGATCTGCCAGAGATCAAACAGTGACTCAGGAGTACAAATGGAAATAAAACTCTTCATCTGTGTGAGCCCCACTGCTACAGTATCCATCTGACTTCTTGCACATTTAAAACCCAAAACATTTTCTCTTTTTCCTCAAGCTTTGAATTAATTAAAATGATCATTTATTCCTGGGATAGGATGCTCTCATCCAGCAGAGAGCTCTGGTTTAAACTACCTCCCCAAATCTTAAAGCCTTTTCTGTACAGGACAGGAGGATTTATCTGCATTTTGCTGGATCATATTGAAACACGGGCTTCCCCAACAGCTTGTTTAACTCTCAGAAGTTTTATGTGACCTGATACTCTAGAACTGGAATCAGAAGATGAACTTGTTTATATGGTGCTTGTTTGGATGCCACTTTTAGTTGCCAAAGGCTGTTGAGGTGATCCTGATCTTGCTTCAGCATCAAATTTCTCTCCATTGCCATCCTCATTCTGCTCCTTGCAGGAACTGGTTAACAGCATGGACAACTGCAGGACTTGAGCCTGGGCTTCTTTTCTGCCCCGCTGCCCCACCTCCTCCCCATTGCATCAAAATTAAATGCATAATGCAAAATCCTTGAACTTCTGCACGTGTAGCATGGGAGGACTTACCTGCGAGTCTGTAGGATCTGCAGAGCCGAAGGATGATTGAGTAAAGAGGCAGTGAGTCAACCAGGTCAACTAGCAAGTGTATCAGGCCTTGCACAATCACCACCAGCAAACGGAGCTACAAAGAAATGGTTTAACAAGAAAATCTGGGAGAAACATGAGATGCAACACTTGCAAATTCATGAGCTGATCTGCAACCTGACATTGTTGAATGCTAAGCTAAAGCCTCCCAGAGAGGGTTGGATGTCTAGAAGTGCTAGGCATCCAGACCCTGTTTGAGGCTCCATGACCATCTTCGATTGAGGGTGTACCTAAGATGAAGCTCCCACGGTGGTAGAAGCTGTGAACTGTGAGCTATTCCACTTTCAACAGTCATAGTCTGACAGAGAGAATTCAAGCTCCCATTTCTAGTAAGCTCCATCACTGTGTATCTGTGAATGTAAATTTTTCTCTCCCCCACAGTGAACTGAAGTAGCTTATTTCTGCCTGAAGAAACCCCACCTAGAGCATCTAAGCAAGAGCAAAGAAGTCAAGAAGGAGCTTCCTGTGCAGTGTTTTCTGTCCCTTGATTAAAGCATCTCCTTTAGTCAGGCTGCGTTTATTTGTACTGCCAAGCTCATCTGGAAAGAGAAGGCTCAAAAAAGATCTTGAAACCATGTGATGGCCACTGTCTGTGGAAAATTTTGTTCCAGGCAGATCTCGGAGAGGACTTGTCACATTGGGGGAAGAAAGGAGAAATAAAGAAGTCCAACTCTAAGCAAAGCCTGACTGAAAGCACTTAATGCAGCCAGTTGATGTCCTGAAATAAAGTTCTGTATCAAACTAGAGGGGCCAACACCCCAGATGTGGGATGGAAAGATAAAAAAAATTACTTCTGAGTGAAAGAGGTGAACAGCTTGTCCTGTTGACTGGGATTTGCTCAGAATTCCCTTTGGAGAAACACAAACACGTATCCTGAATTCCACTTGCTTGGCCTACATGGGCTGTGTAAGAACCCTTGATTTCCTTCTATGACCGGGTGACCCATCTGGTAGACAAGGGGGAGGCTGTTGATGTGGTCTACCTAGACTTCAGCAAAGACTTTGACACAGTCTCCCACAGCATCCCCCTGGAAAAGCTGGCAGCCCATGGCTTGGACAAGTGCACCCTTTGCTGGGTTAAAAGCTGGCTGGACGACTGGGCACAGAGAGTGGTTGTGAATGGTGCAGGGTCCTGCACTTTGGCCACAGAAACCCCCTGCAGCC
Source organism: Megaceryle torquata (assembly GCA_024611175.1). Classification (NCBI taxonomy): domain Eukaryota; kingdom Metazoa; phylum Chordata; class Aves; order Coraciiformes; family Cerylidae; genus Megaceryle; species Megaceryle torquata. Next base: position 13,639 of record JANIJG010022387.1, read on the forward strand.
CTACAGACTGGGGATGAGTGGCTGGAGAGTGGCCTGGCAGAGAGGGACCTGGGAGTACTGGTTGATTACTGGCTGAACGTGAGTCAGCAGCGTGCCCAGGTGGCACGGAAGGCCAATGGCATCTTGGCTTGTATCAGGAATAGTGTGGCCAGCAGGACTAGGGATGTGATTCTGCCCCTGCGCTCGGCACTGGTGAGGCCTCACCTCAAGTACCATGTGCAGTTCTGGGCCCCTCACTTCCAGAAGGATATTGAGGTGCTGG
>JANIJG010022388.1:0-19577 GCA_024611175.1 Megaceryle torquata
GGGGGGTGGGGGGGGGGGGGGTGAGGAGGGGGGGGTGTGGGGGGCGGGGGGGGGGGGGGGGGGGGGGGGGGGAAGAGTGTATCAACTTTGGAAAGAGGGGCAGGTGAACCAGGAAGTGTTTAAGGATACTGCAAGGTCATGTCGAAAGAGAATTAGAGATGCAAAAGCTCAATTAAGAACTTAATCTGGACAGATCTGTTTATAATAAAAACTGCTTTTATAAATACATTAATAACAAAAGGAGGGCCAGAGAAAATCTTCAACCGTTACTGGATGAAGGGGGGAACTTAGCAACAGAGGACAAAGAAAAGGCTGAGGTACTCAACACCTTCTTTGCCTCAGTCTGTAATGAAAAGATTGACTATCCTCGGGACAGCTGGGCTCCTGAGTTGGTAAATAGGGATGGGGAGCAAAACATCCCTCCTGTAATCCAGGAGGAAGTAGTTAGGGACTACTGTTGTGCCACTTAGACCCTGACAAGTCAAGGGGTCCGGATGGGATTCTTCCTAGGGTGCTTAGGGAGTTGGTACAAGAGCTGGCTAAGCCCCTCTCCATCCTTTATCACTGGTCCTGGCTAACCGGAGCAGTCCTAGATGACTGGAGGTTGGCCAATGTGATACCCATCCACAAGAAGGGCTGGAAGGAGGATCCAGGAAACTATAGGCCTGTCAGCCTGACCTCGGTGGCTGGCAAGGTTATGGAGCAGATCATCCTGAGCGCCATCAAGCGTCATGTACGAGAAAACCAGGGGATCAGGCCCAGCCAGCACGGGTTTAGGAAAGGAAGGTCCTGTCTAACTAACCTTATTTCCTTCTATGACTGGGTGACCCATCTCGTAGATGAGGGGAAGCCTGTGGATGTGGTCTACCTCGACTTCAGCAAAGCATTTGACACAGTCTCCCACAGCATCCTGCTGGAAAAGCTGGCAGCCCGTGGATTGGACAGGTGCACCCTTTGCTGGCTTAAAAATGGGCTGGAGGACCGGGCACAGAGAGTGGTTGTGAATGGTGCTACATCCAGTGGTGTCCCCCAGGGATCAGTACTGGGCCCAGTTCTATTCAACATCTTTATTGATGACCTAGAGGAGGGGATCATGTCTACTGTTAGTAAATTTGCAGATGACACCAAGTTGGGGAGCAGTGTTGATACCCTGGAGGGTAAGAAGAAGCTGCAGAAGGACCTGGACAGGCCGGGTCAATGGGCTGTGGCCAGTGGGATGAGATTCAACAAGGCCAAGTGCAGGGTCCTGCGCTTTGGTCACAATAATCTCGTGCATCGCTATAGACTGGGGGAGGAGTGGCTGGAGAGTGGCCCAGCAGAGAGGGACCTGGGAGTGCTGGTTGACAGCCAGCTGAACATGAGACAGCAATGTACTCAGGTAACACGGAAGGCCAATGGCATTTTGGCCTGTAACAGGAATAGGGTGGCCAGCAGGTCTAGGGATGTCATTCTGCCCCTGTACTCGGCACTGGTGAGGCCTCACCTGCAGTACTGTGTGTAGTTCTGGGCCCCTCACTTCCAGAAGGATATGGAGGTGCTGGAGCGGGTCCAGAGGAGAGCGATGAGGTTGGTGAAGGCTGGAGGGAAAGTCTTATGAGGAGAGGCTGAGGGAGCTGGGGTGGTTCAGCCTGGAGAAGAGGAGACTTACAGGGGGGATCTCATCACTCCCTACAGCGACCTGAAGGGAAGGTGTAGTCAGGCGGGGGGTCGGGCTCTTCTGAGGAACTAGTGACAGGATGAGAGGGCACAGCCTGAAGCTGTGCCAGGGGAGGGTTAGGTTGGATATCAGGAAGCACTTCCTCACAGAAAGGGTGATAGAACACTGGAATGGAGTGCCCAGGGAGGTGGTGGACTCGCCATCCCTGGAGGTGTTTAAGAAAACTTGGATGCTGCACTTAGTGGCATGATTTAGCTGATGTCGTGGTGTTAGGTCACTGGCTGGACTCGATGATCTCAGAGGTCTTTTCCAGACTCAATAATTTGGTGATTCTGTGAACCAGTCAATGCAGGGTATTTTGATTAATAGCCAAAAAAAAAGAGTGGTTTTGTGTAGCTGAGCACAAGAACACTGGCATACATGAGACCTGATGCCAGCATTTATCTGTTGCCAACATCCTGCTGTTCAGGGCTGCCCTGGGCTAGCCACTTGTGGGGCTCAGGAAGAACATGCTGAAGATGAGCATTTTTTGGGGCTGCATGGAAGGGCCATCACCATCTGCTCTGGTCCCAGGGCATCCTTCTAAGAGAATGGCACCTGTGTTGCACCACCAGTGGGACTGTACAGGTTTTGGTTACACCAGTTCTAGTTTGCACAACAAAGCTACAGGGCTGCCAAGGTGTTTAAGTTGGGAGTAGCATCATGCAGGATTATTTGCAGCCTCATGCCGCGTGAAATCTCCCTAAATAACACTTCCCATGGAAACTAGACTGTAGCAGGCAGCTGGGGTGACAGACAGGGTGCCCCTTGAGGCACGTGGTGATGTGGGGCTTTTAACCCATTTTTTGTGCATCAGGAGTCACATGCAGGGGCAGCTCAACATGGCTCCCCGGAGCTGCTACAGCCTGGGGAGGGGATGGTCAGAGTTCTTGGACGTGGTTCTCTGTCATGCTGCATGAAGTGGGGTTTGGCCTCGAGGTCCTGCCTTGGGCTGGGCATGTGAATCCTCAACATCCCAATTTCCATTGCTGGCAGGCTTGGGACTGTGGTGGTGCAACGGGGTCTTCCTGAAGCAACAGGGCTGCAGTCTCTGTTAGGGCTGTGAGGAGCACTTGGAGGGTCCTTGGGTTGCAGGGTGGTGGGGCACGGGGCACTAGGAGGGGGCGCAAAGGTGCTAGGCGCGGGAGCATCGAGGGTTCTGGTGTGGACCACAGGGTCCGCGGGGTGAGCATAGCCAAGCCACGCTTAGCCCCGTTCTCCCCCCTGGAGCGGGAATGGCTTCTCCCGGCCCCACGCCTCTCTCCGCCGCAGCCCCGCGGCGGGACGCTCGGGGCCGGGGCCGCGAACGTGACGTCAGGGCCGGCGCCACCTCCCTCTCGCCGCCCGGCAGCGGCGCTGCGGTCCGCCTGGCGCTGAGGGGCGGCCTCGCTCCGCGCCGCTCGACGGCCGGCCCCGGGGCGGGGGCGGGCAGAGCCCGGCGCGGCGCAGAGCATGCGAGTGCCGGCGGGGTGGGTTGCAGCGGCCGCGGGGCGTCTGCGGCGGCCAGCTGGAGCCCGAGCCGGGGGAGGTGGTGGGTCGGGACGAGCCGGGGCGGCGGAGCCATGCTGCTGGCCTCGGCTGTGGTGGTGTGGGAATGGCTGAACGAGCACGGGCGGTGGCGGCCCTACAGCCCGGCCGTCAGCCACCACATCGAGGCGGTGGCTCGCGCCGGGCCGCGGGCGGGCGGCAGCGTGGTACTGGGACAGGCCGACAGCCGCCTGGCGCCCTACATCATCGACTTGCAGTCCATGCACCAGTTCCGCCAGGACACCGGTGAGTCAGGCCGGGGTGAGCCCCCGGACGGCCGACCCCTGCCCCGGCGTGTCCTGCCCGGCCGAGCTGCGATTGCGCTGCTTTGCGTTGCTTTGCGCCGCTTTGCATCGGCGGGTGCCGCGCAGCCCTGCCTGCTTGCACGTTACACTGGGCTCCCCGGGCTGGCCTTGCCCGTGCTCGGCGCCGCGAAAGTCTGCCCGGTCCCCTGCTGCCTGAGGCTCCCCGGCCTGGCATTGCACATTGCTCCCTGCTCTGGAGTTGCACTGCGCCGCGCCGTGCTGTGCCTCACGGCGCTGCCCAGCTCTGTCTGGTATTTTCACCGCTTCGTGCTCCCTGCCCTGCAGCTTGCTGCACCTCACTGTGTCGCTGTGCTCCGTCCAGCTCTGCCCTGTCCCGGTCCCTCACCGCTCTCGTGCTGGTTGTGATGCCAGGCCCCGTGCTGCTCTGCCCGGTCAGGTGCTTTCCTGCCTGACACAGCGGGTCTGGTTTTGCTCTGTATTTCCAGGTCCCTTATTGCATTACGCTAGTTGATACAGAGTTGCACTGTGCAGCACTTTGCTGCCAGGTCCAGTATTGCACAGTGCTGCCTGACCTGGAATTGCATTGCATAGTGTTGCACAATGCTATGCTGCCGGGTCCCATACTGCATTGCACTGCTTGATTTGGAGCTGTTTTGCTCTGTGTTGCTTTTCCCAGTCCCCTGCTGTATTGTGCTGCCTTGCCCGGTGTTACGTCCCATTGCCTGCTCTGCCATCATGTTGCTGGTTGTACTGTGCTGTACTGCTGGGTGCTGTGTTATGCTGCCCAATCCTGGGTTGCATTGCCCAGTCTCACATTGCATCTAGATTTGCCTTGCATTTCCCTGCTTTGCCTGCTTGGAAATTGCACAACTCTACTCCTTGCTGCCCAGTCCTATGCTGCTGCCCATTCCTGCCCAAGCCCATGCTTTCTGGGGTTGCCCACTGCCAGTTTGCATTATGCATCCTGCCTGGTCCCCAGGTGCTTGCTGTATCCCATGCTGCCTGGCCCTGCCTGGTCCCTCAGGGGGCTGGGCTGCCCAGCCTACTCCCTGCTGCACCTCTCTGTGCCCTGTTGCGTGCTGTGGCCTTTTCCTCTCCTGGCCTGCAGTCCCTTTCATGAGCGGAGTCTGTGCCCTGCAGGCTCTTCCCAGGGCTCTGCCCCACTATGCCCAGCTCCCTCTATGCTACCTCTAAGCTGCCATCAACCCCAAAGGCCTGGTGCTGTACATTGTTTGACAACAGCCCGGAGGGGTGCCCAGTTTGGGGGTACAAGGAGGTGGAAGGGTGTTTGAGGAGGGCACAGGCAGGTAGGGGGGTCCCCAGGGTGGTGGCTTGAACAGGAAAAGGGGAGTATTCATGGCTCGGCTGGCAATGAGCAGGCATGGGGGGCCCTGGGATGGTGAGGGTGTGGAGGGATTCCCAAGGTTGTGGGGCACTGGCACACACAGGGGAGAGGTTGGCACAGGGGTTTTGTGCCCCTCCCAACACCCCCATAAAGGCCATGGTAATGGGACTAGCCAGTGTCTCTTGTCCCTGGGACAGGAAAGGCTGGGTGTAGTGAGGTGGTGGACACTGTTCTTTGTTCTCCTTCCCCCAGTAGCCTTGGAGGCTGGTGGGACCCTCCTCTGCACGGGGGTGTGGGGATGAGGGACTTCTGCAGCGGGGCTGGGGACCAGCTTCTGAGGGCTATTGTTGCCAGGGGAGGAGGCCTGAAAGGGGGATTGTTCTGTCTCTCTGTGGGTTGCTGGGGATGTTGGTATTTTGGGTCATTAAACAGCTCTGATTTGGGGGGGTCGCGACCCTGGCAGGCCCTGAATAGCTATTGTCCCTTTTCTTCCCCTGCTGAATGGGAGGCCGTCTGGCCGTGCTGGGCTGGGGGGATGCACAGCATTCCCACACCTCCGCCCAGGGACCACCAGATGCCGTTGCTGCTGCCCTCCTTGCATCACGCGGGATTAGAATAAATCACCGCCCTGCTCCCCTTTGGCCTCACTTTGTGCCACCAACACCAGCAGCTTTTCTCCCCTGGGTGCGGTGCCCCTTTGCAGGATGGGGATGGGTGGCCTGGCTTGCCTATGGTGCAGCTGCATCTCCTTTTCCTTAGCAGGGTACTCAATGTGCACCTGTCATTAGTACTAATAAACATTTATTTCTTTTTATCTCACTTTTTCTTGAGAAGAGCTAGCTACTCCTAGCAGAGAGGTGGGGCTGAAAAGGGACTGAAATTCTTGCAGGCTTTACAAGACACGTGGTGAAAAGCTGAGGAAGAAGGATTATTTCTTCTTTTTGAGCTTTCCTGTTCCTACCACTGACAGGAGGGCCAAAACATGGGGTTTTGTAGAAGAGCCTGGGGCAGAGGTGCTCACGAGCTCATCTCACCTGTTAACCAAACAACTCTGGATGCTAGTAGCATGTTTAGGATGGGACCCCAAGGCTGAGCCCAGCCATGTTCAGCCTGCCCTGCTGTGCTGTGAAATGCTCCAAAGAGGAAAGTGCTCTCTTGGTTGTAGTAGTTTCCAAAATTTGCATCTGTGTTTTGAATGCGTCCTTGTCAACTGGGAGCGGTGGGAAAGGAAATGCTTAGCAAAAATAAGGATGCAAGCCACAAAGCCTTTGTGCTTTGCACTCTCATCCCACTCTTAATGCTCGCTGACAGGGGAGCAGGAGCTGGGCATCAGGCCCTGCGTGAACTCCTTTGCTCGGCCTTGCAAGGATTTTCCCCATCCAAGGGGCTAGGTTTTCATCACAGGCCAGTTTGGCAGCTGTAGATGGTGGGGCTGGCACAAGTCCCACTCCTCTGTGCATATAGGTGCCTGCGCATGTTACCACTGCAGCGTTCAGAACTGTCCCTTAAATCTTGTATTTTTTCAGTCCCAGTCTTGAACTGAGAGGAAGACAGGGCCATGGCAGGGACTGCAGAAGTCTGGTGTCTACATGGCTGGCTTCACTGAGGTCCCTGGGAGGAGGTTGGAGCAGCCAAACTTGCGGTTCTGTGTTTCCCCATCAGGACTGAGCAGTTGCACACTGGGGCTGGGAGGGCAGCCACCATTGTAGACTGATGAGGGTGAAATTCTGCCCTTCCCTCACCCTGGTCACACTGGGATGTACCCCATGCCATGCACATACAGCTCAGGGGCTCCCTGGCCCTTTGGGTGCGCCAGCAGCAGGGCAGCTTGCAGATAGCAGCTTGGGGAAACCAAGGCACACCAGTCCCCTGGCAGGGCAGGGACAACAGCTGAGCTGGAAAGCTGTCCTGTCCCCATTCCAAACAGCACTGATGAGGCAGGTTGGGGTGGTTTTTCTCCTTGCCAGCAGTTGGGTTCTGGTGCCAGGATTTGACAGCATGTCTTGCCCTCCCTCAGGCACCATCCGCCCTGTCCGGCGCAGCTACTATGACCCATCATCAGCACCAGGCAAAGGAGTTGTGTGGGAGTGGGAGAATGACAGTGGGTCCTGGACACCCTACGACATGGATGTGGGCATCACCATCCAGCGTGCCTATGAGAAGCAGCACCCCTGGGTGGACCTGAGCGCCATTGGCTTCTGCTATGTCATCGACTTTGCCACTATGGGCCAGATCAACCGCCAGACCCAGCGCAAGCGTCGCGTCCGCCGCCGCCTTGACATGGTTTACCCGCTGGTCTCGGGCACCCTGCCCAAGTCACAGTCCTGGCCAGCCAGCCCTGGGGCAGCAGCGGCCCCCCTGGTCCCTGCCTGTGCCTGTCCCCAGTGCCTTCTGGTCATGAGCGTCAAAGCCACTGTGTCAGCTGCTGGCCCTGGCACTGCCACCCTGCAGCCCCGCAAAGCCCCCCCTGTGCCACCTGCTGCCCCCAAAGCCCCAACGCCAGCCCCAGGGGCCAAAGCATCTGATGGTATGGCTACAGTGCGTGGCTCACTGAAGCCTCTGGCAGCCCAAGGAGGCCGGCGGCAGGCAGCCAGCACGCCCACCTTGAGCTCCACCAGCTCCACTGCCAGCCCCCCTGGCACGGGAAGTGGCAAGGCATTGCGTCCTGGCCTTGGCACCCTGAACCGCAGCCACCTCCAGCGCCTGGCCATTGCCCAGTCCCGGGTGCTCATTGCCTCTGGGTGAGTCCTGCTGCATGTGAGCAAGAGGGTAGTTGTGGGGAGAACAGGGGCAGCATGATTTTGTTTTTCCCTTCCCAGGGCACAGAGAGGCTGCAGCCTTGTGGAGCTCCCCCACTACAGGGGTGCCTATCACCTCTGAGCCTGGTGGGAGACAGGCCTCGGTGGTCCCCAACCTCCCACAGTCAGAGGGCTTTGCTGGGCCCCTTGCCTTCCCTGTGGGTCCCTGGGAACGAGCAGGGATGGGGTAGCTCCTGCATCTCAATGAGGAGGCTAAGGCTGCTCTTTCTCTTGGTGGCAGGGAATGGGTGGAGGACTGCAAAACACCCGAAGAAAAGCCATTCAGGCCCCATCAGAAGTGGTCCCTCCAGACCCCCACTCTCTGAAGACACTTTTTTTTTTCCAAAGGGGGTGGGCACTTAACGATTCTGTTTCTCCCCTTTGTCTGGCTCTCCCATCAGCCTTCTGTTGCAGAATGGCCCCTTTCCTCTCCCTCTCCATCCTCCCCCTTCCCTCCGTGCCTGACCTGCTGGGAAACTTTCCCATGGAAGAGAGCCCCAAGGGGAGGTGGAGTGAAAGAGCTCCAGCATCGATGTGGCTGTAGGAGAAAAGAGTTAAAAAAACAACAGGCCATCCCAGGGAGCAGTGATAAAAAGGGGCTGTGAATGGAGACGCAGGCAGAGTTTCTAAAGAGTGAGAGAAAAGGCAGCAGTGGGGCAGGGGGAGCATGTCGCCTTGTCGGGGGAATCTCTTTTTTTCCAGCCAGCACTGGTGCAGTTGCTCAGGCAACTATTGTCTGGCCCCTGCGGGCTGCGGGGATGTGGGTGCCTGCCACTGGCCCTGACATGGTCTCTGCTGGCTCCTCACAGGGTCCCCACTGTCCCTGTGAAGAACCTCACCGGCTCCAGCCCCGTCAATCCAGCACTGGCAGGTGAGGATGGGGCTGCAGTGGGACACCTGGTGCCCATGGGTGCTGGCTTCCCTAGGGGGCAAGTCAGTCCCAGAGGGGTGGGTTTTGGAGGAACATCTGGTGTTTGGAGTGATGCTGATTTCTCAGTGCATTTCAAACCCCTTTGCCCAGGCATCACGGGGATCCTAATGAGCGCGGCTGGACTGCCCGTCTGCCTGACACGGCCCCCCAAGCTGGTGTTGCACCCCCCACCTGTCAGCAAAAGCGAGATCCAGTCCATCCCCGGCATCTCCCATACCTACCGCAAGACCACCAAGAAACAGGCCAAAAAAGGTGAGAGGCACTTGGCCACTTGCTCCCTGTTCCTGTCCCACTTCCTTGCCTGGATCCCTCATCTACTCCCACTGCCCCCAGCAGTGGGCTTCCCCACATTGCTGCTGGAGGGTGCAGCCCTCCAACCCCTCTGACTTTAGCTTTCATGCAGGTAAAACCCCGGAGGAGGTACTGAAAAAATATCTGCAGAAGGTGCGGCATCCGCCAGAAGAGGTGTGAGCAGCAGCGGTCATACAAGGGTGTCCCCGGGGTGCTTTGCTCCACATGGAACGACTGGGGACATGGGCAATGGCTGTGTACTGTGCAAGGGTCTCCCACCGCCCCTCATGGCTCTGCCATGTCCCGGTCCCCCTCCAAAGAGGGGCTGTTTGCTGCATGCGTTGGCTGGCCCCTGCGGTGGCCCAAGCTGACAGCACAGCACCAGGGGTGGGTGCCGGTCCTTGGGCAAAAGCATGGCAGCTCATCAGCCTCACAGCCTCAGCAAGGCTCTGACTGCATTTGTCGATCTGATGCTCTTCTCCTTTTGCTTGCAGGACTGCACTATCTGCATGGAGCGGCTCTCTTCCCCCTCTGGCTACAAGGGACCCCAGCCAGCCATCAAGCCTGATCTGGTGGGGAAGCTGGTGAAATGCGGCCACGTCTTTCACCTCCACTGCCTGGTCGCCATGTACAACAACGGCAACAAGGTGCAAGGCCACAGCCCCGGGGAACCCCTGAGCCCCAAGTTTGATGACCTGTGCTGAGCTCCACCTGCCCTTAAGTGTGATGGTGCTCAAGTCCTGCTGCTTCAGAGGGCTCTGACTTTGCTGCCCTGGTGGAGAGCAGCAAGCACTTGGGACCACTAAGTCAGAAACCAGGGCTGCATGGGTGGGTTTTTTTCCCCCGCTGTGCCCAGTTTTACACCCTTGTGTTCCTTCCCAGATTTAGCAGCAGTGAACTTTGATCCCTGTGTATTTGAGCAGAGCCTCACATCTGGTGCCAGGCAGTGCTTTGCCAGCCACAGGTGGGCTTTCCTGAGCCTCCCGCAAATGGCCTTTGTGCTTTGCATTCCCCATAGAATGTGTTTCACATTGGTTGGGGTTTTTTAATATTTATTATCTTTCCCTCTGAGAAAGTAGTGAGGACTGTAAAACTGATGGGGAAGAGAAATGCAGGCCTCAGGTTTTTGGTTAAAGTTGGGTTGCTGTAGCAAATTCTCCTAGCCTTAGCCACTGCTTCCCGAGTATTTTTGAAATTGCTGTTTTCATGATGAAAACAGTGTTCAGTGCTGCTCAGGGATGTAGTGCCTGGTCTGGCTCATTGCTGGGGAATACTGGTTTCATTATGTTCCCCTCTTTTCCTGCTCTCAGGATGGGAGTCTCCAGTGTCCCACCTGCAAAACTATCTATGGAGTGAAGACGGGGACACAGCCACCGGGGAAGATGGAGTATCACATCATCCCTCACGCACTGCCTGGCCACTCTGATTGCAAAACCATCCGCATCATCTACAACATCCCCCCAGGGGTGCAGGTGCGGCTTGGCCCTATTCTTGGGGAGGTACATGGGTGGTCCCCTTGTGGGGGCTGGTGGCCCTTGTCACCACTGCATCACCCCTAGGTTATGTTACAGCTCATGCCTTGAACTGAGGCTCTGGGTTCAATGGTGTCTTGGGAGCTGTGTGGTCCATAAGGATGTTGTGGGAAGTCAGAGGTACATCTGCATGAAAGTGTTTGCCCCATCTGCCTGCTGGCAGGGGGGACAGTGGCATTTAGGGTGACCATGCTGGAGTATGTCTGTCCAGCACAGCAGCAAGCAGCTCTGCGTCCACTGAGGTTGGGGGTTACCTTGTGCTCAGAGCATCCTCAGCTAAAGGAGGGTTTTGTTCCTTTCACGCTCCACACACTGCAGGGACCGGAGCATCCAAACCCTGGGAAGAGCTTCACCGCCCGTGGCTTTCCCCGTCACTGCTATCTGCCGGACAGCGAGAAGGGCAGAAAGGTGAGGTGGTCACCTGGGCAGCTTGAGCTGGCCAAGGCATGCTCAAGGGCATATCAAGGGGGGATAGGGAGCAAGCAGCTCTTTGGAGCATGAGGAAAAGCAGATAGGACTTAGGCAAATCTGGACGGAGGTTTTCCCCATAGATCATTCAGCATGCTATGCAGGATTCTAGTGACATTCTCATGTGCTGGGGGAGCTCTGCAGCCTGGTCCTATTTTTTCTTGGGGTGAGACTTCATGCTGGCATCCCGAGCTCCCTGGAGGACTTGGCTGTGGGTTGCCCACATTGCCAGACATAGCAGCATGGTCAGGCGTTCCCTGAGCAGAAGCCGGTGCTTTCTCCCTCCACATTTGATTTGCTACCTGCTCCATCTTTCCCCTCTATAGGTACTGAAGTTGCTGCTGGTAGCCTGGGACCGGCGCTTGATCTTTGCCATTGGGACCTCCAGCACCACAGGCGAGTCGGACACGGTAATCTGGAACGAGATCCACCACAAGACGGAGTTTGGCTCCAACCTCACCGGCCACGGCTACCCTGACATCAACTACCTGGACAATGTCCTTGCTGAGCTCGCAGCCCAGGGCATCACGGAGGAGAGCCTCATTCAGGAGAAGGACTGAGACTGCAGCAGGGAGGCCAGGGAGCGGGGGACCTGTTCCTCTTTGCTCCCCACCCCCCTGCCCCGAGGATAAAGCTGCTGTAGAAACACACCTGGGAGCTTTGCAGGGGGCACCTAGAGCCCCCAGCTCCCTGTGTCACCTGCCCAGTGGGAGCATCCCCAGACTGGCTGGAAATGTGGGAGAAGGGCCTTTTGGCCAGCCCCTTCATTTCTGTGGGGAGAGTACGTCCCCGCACAAAGCCATGGGGCTTCATGCGGGCCTGGATGTCCCCTCTGCCTGGTGTCCTAATCCTACTGTTGCTGTGCTGAGGGCTTGGGGGGTGCCAGGCTACCCTCCCTCCTTACCCATCTGGTGGTTCCAGCCTGGCCTGATGCCCCTGACACCCAGCTGGGGCTGGGACCTGACTTGGGGTAGAAGTGGAGGCCTTGGGAGTCCCCCTCACTCTGCCTCATCACTCAGCCATCTGTTTGTTCACTTGTCCTGTCTGATAGTTCTGCATGGGTCTCCTGTGTTCACAGAGGTTGAGGGGACCTGATCTGCCTCTGCTGGCCTCCCAGCCCTGTGTCCCCTTTGCCTTTTGGCTGTGTCTGAGCCGTGCCCTGCAGGGTCCCCTTGTCTGGGCTGCCCACCTGGCTCTGTGCCAGGGAGGGGCTGGTGGGTGGTAGGAATTGGGGGTGGACATTTCCCATCTTGTCTCCTGCTCCCCTCCAGCAAGTTCCTTAAACTTCTTATGGGGTTGTCCCCATGTTTAATTTTTATATACCTCGTCTTTTGGGGTTTTGTCGTATATATGTATATATAGATGGTGGTGTTTGGGGAGGTGTCTGGGGGCTGGGAGAGCATGATGCACTGGCCAGGTTGGAGGAGGGTAGGGGAATGGTATGGGGGCAGCACTGCTCCCCTGCTGTGGGCACTTCCCTCACTCCGAAGGGGGCCAGTGCCCTAAGGTGGGGCTGTTGCTACTGAGTTCCCATGGGGCCAAGCACAAGTGTGGGTAGGACCCATTCCCCTTCCTGATGAATCCCAGCACTGTCCCCAGCAGTCCCTAGGGAGGTCTTGGGGGGGGCAGTGAGGGGGAGAGGGGATGGCTGGCTGGTAGTGGATTGGCACAGTGGTTTTTGGGCTAGGGCCAGGGGGGATGGTGTGGGGAGGGGAATGTGGGTGATAGGGGCTAGGGGGTGGGTTTGCATGGCATCTTGGGGTCCCTGCAAGCCCTTGGGGTACTTCATAGGGCTTCTCAGAGTCACCTGTGAATGGGGTGCTGGGGAGGCCCCTATGACTTTGGGAGCTGTCCTGAGGACATTCTCCCCATTGGTGGGGGCTGGTTGCAGTCATTCTCGTGTCCTGTGCAGGCCCCAGAGCTGGAGAGCGAAGTGGGGGCAGCAGCCACCGCTGCCCTTGCTGCTCCCAGCCCTGCACCATTACTCACGGAAGGGGTTGGGGCATCTTAGCTGGTCTTGTTGCATTCCCCTCCTGATTTTCCTGGGGTGTCACCTCACTGTGTCCTAGGGGATGATGGTACGGGAGGGGACCCATCCTGCTGTGCATCATTCTGTTGTCATTGCTGTTTTAACTCTTCCTGGCCTGGGGGGTGCATCACCCCCAGCTGGTTGCCCTGCAGAGAGGGGGTAGGGGGGTCAATAAAGTGGATGGCAGGGGATGCTCGCTGTCCCTGCACGGCCTGGCCTCTCTGTTGTCTTCTGTCCATCATCTGTGTGGCCAGGCAAGTGAGGGGTCACTGTGGGGAGGGCCAGGCACCCCTTATCCCCCTGATGCCCCTTTGCACTGGTCTGTCCTCAGCTGTTCCTAGTATGGGATGTTATATTCTACCTCAAGGTGGGGAAAAAATCTTTCCCCAGGAAAACCCCATTTTTGGGCGCCTCTGCAAGCCAGGGGAGCTGAAGCGGTGTGATTTCTCCTCCATCTGAGCCCCGGGATTTCCCCATTGCAGAAAAAGCCTGGCTGGAGCTATGCAAAACCCCCCCATGATCTGGGGGAGGAAGGGGGTAGGTCCTCACACCCTCCCTGGGTGCAGGCTTGATGGCTCTTAATGTGACAGTCTTTTCACAATATGATTTTTTTTTTTTTTAATGCCATATTCTTACACCATTGCTAGCTGAAAATAAAAGTGATCCATGCCTCTCTGCATGCCTGTGTATATCTATCCTGATAGATATACATTGAGACAGAGGTTGCTCTTCAGTTGCAGTGTCCAGAAAATGAGTGTCTAACCCCACGTGAGGCCCCTCCGCTCCCTCCTTACCCGTGAGGCGAAGCATTGCTAGTGCTGTCTGTACTGGACCTGGGTGCCTGCAGTAGCTGGGGGGGGCTCTTTGGGCTTGGAGGGGGCTGGGGGTCTTTACACAGGAGTTGCACTCCAGTCATGCCTCCTGACCCAATGTTTTCACAAGTATAAAGGCTCCATGTGTTTCAGTCCTGCTGGCATCCCTGTGTGTTGGGGGACAGTAGGGGGTTTTCACAGCTTCCCCTGGCTTTTGGGGGCCTGCCCGGGGGGAAGAAGAAGATGGCTATGCTCAGGGTTTCCTCCTCCTTGCCTACACCAGTTGCTTGTTGAAGCATCATGGGTCCCCTTTTTTTCAGGGGATGGTTGTGGTTTGGCTTGTAGTGGAAGGGAAACTTGCTTGTCTCAGAATGGGCAGAGCCCTGAGACCGGTTGGAGGGGGGAGATGCAGCCGAGGAGGAGCAGGATTGAGTGGAGGAATATTGTGGGTCCTGATGATGAGTTGACCTTGGGAGCTGTCCTCCAAGGTCGGTCAGAGAGGGACGTCTGAAGGGCCATGGAGCTTCCCAGGTGCTCAAGGCTGGAGCTTAGGGGTCTGGTGGAGAGCAAGAGCATGTGTCGCCCCAAGGAGGTGTGAGGCTGGGGCCTCGTGTGAGGACACAGACCCTTGGCTCTGGGGAGTGAGGGGCGGGGGGCTGGTGGTGCTGCGTAGCTTTGCCTCTGAGAAGGGGGATGGGCAGGGGGCTTTGCCTGGGTTTGGGACACAAGGCATCACCTGGCAAGTGCAGGATGGGGTGGACGTGACACACTCATGCCATCAACCCCTCTGGCTCTTGCTGGTACCCCGCACCCACACTAGGCAGAGTGTTGTCCTTGGGGCTTGCAGTGTCCAGGCTGTCCCCTTCACCCATCGTGCAGTACCCCCTCGCTTTGTACCTTCGGCGGCTGTAGCAGGCAGTCACCAGGATGATGGCCATCCCCACCAGAACTGCTGCAGTGACACCAGCCACCTTACCCCCTGTCAGCCCCTGGCCCCTCACCATCTCTGCTGTGTGCTGGATCTCTTCTGGCTGGGCTAGCCGCCATGTGTGGCTCTGCCCGTTCCTCACCCAGGCGCTGTCCCCATTGCCACTGCTCACCAGCACAGTGTCAATGGCTGGCAGGTTGGTGGGGGGCCGGGTGAAGGGTGGCAGGCGGGCGGGTGGCAGCGAGCCCCCTGTGAAAATACCAGCCTGGACGCAGTACTCCACCTGGCAGCTATCGCTGATGAGTGCCAAGTGCTGGCTGAAGCCTGGGGGACAGGTCTTGGCATGGGGGTCCTTCTCAGTGCCCTGGTGCTGCCCCACCAAGGGGTTCCCTGCCTGGCAGCTGAAGAAGCCCCCGAAGGGCACTGCATACTGTCCACCCCCCTCATAATCCTGGCTCACGCACACCCTGAGCTCATCAAAGAGCTTCAGTGGGAAGTACCCTGAGGGGCAGGACTGGGCACCGGTGACAGGGTTGGCGCTGTGGGCACTGAACAGCCCCCCAAAGAGGTATCCTGATCCTGGGGCCACTGGTCCACTTGTGGTGCACCAGTAGGCCCTGAATTGCACCCGGGTGAGCCAGAAGACATCTTGGCACTCACGGTGGCAGAAGATGCCCAGGATGCATTTGTTGTGGCACTCCAGATGGCTGTGGCCTTCCTCCCGCTCCTGCATGCCCAGCAGCACTGGAGTGTAGGTGGTGGGGCAGGAGAAAGCCCCGGTGAGGGGATTCCTCTGCTCCAACCCCCAGCACAGCGTGCTGGTGTCAGGGCCAGCCAGCCCAGCACACTCCTGGAAGACTCCCCCGAAGGTGAAGTTGGTCATAGCACCCTCACAGGAGCCATCATCAGCATTTGCATGGAAGTTGAAGTTGGGTGAGGTGGTGTCAGTGCAGCCTGGGTAGGTGTTGAAGGTATAGTAGCGGCGGATAGCCTTCTCCACTTGCCTGGCCAGCTTCTTCACTGTGGGGGTGGGCAGCTCTGGCAGGGTGCTGGGGTTAATGAAGAAGTACAGAGGCAGCCCCGAGCGGTCGAGAGCCACCAGCTGGTTTCTGATCCCCTCCTGCCAGGTCTTGAGGGTGATGCCTGGGTAAAAGGAGGTTCCACCGATGCTCTCTACTCTGGAGTTGGTGCGGTTCTCTAGATAATGCTTGGTGAAGCCAGAGCTGACATCCAGGGACTCTGCACTTTTCATGCCAATGATGCTGTGGAAGGCCATGCCAGCGGAGGCAGTGACAGCACTCCGTGTAGCCCAGCTGTCCTTCAGGAAAGTTGCCTTGATCTGATCCTCCTGCACCAAGCTGGCTCCAGCATCCACAGAGGTGACGGTGTGAGTGCCATAGTTAAGCACCAGCACCTCAGCCAGAAAATCAGTCATACGTGTCTGGTTGTTCTCCAGGTGGCTGGCAATGGTCATCAGCTGCTTCTTGAAACCCTTGTCCAGGACTGCCCCTGGGTCAAGCTTGACAGTGTAAACCAGGTTCCTGACTTGCACTCTGGTGGTGACAGCATGGTCTTTCACTTGGTGGGTCTTGGTCCGGTGGAAGTCATAGGAGAACTTGCCATTGATGGAGGAGAAAAGGGACAGCTCCAGGTTGATGGAGGCGGAGGTGATGCTTTGGTAATCTTTCCAGGATTCAATGATCTCAGAGTTGATGTCCAGGTTGCTCTGCTTGCGAGGGATAGTGAAGGTCTCATCCGGGATGATATAGGATCCATCTTCTGTGGTCTTGCACAGTGAGTAGCCCAGATTGATGACTCTGCCCATATCCAAATTCCTGAGGTTATCCCAGCCTCCCCCTGGCAGGACTTCCAGGCTTGGGAGCTTCAGGGCCTTCTTACACTCCAGAAATCTGGCAGAGGAGGACAGTTCCTGGGACTCCTGAGCCCCTCTCGCCCAAGCCATCAACACCCAGGTGAGCAGGACCCCCCCCGGCACCCAGCTCATGGCTGAATCAGTACAGGGCCCTCACCAGATGTCTGAGCAGTGAGGCGGGAGCTGTGGAAATGAGCTGGCTAGGAGTGCAGCTGCTGGGTGGTTCTTTCTTTTGGGGGTTGAATTAACAAAAGGAAAAGAAGAAGTGAGAACTGATGAATGTGAGAAATGACTGAGTGGAGCTAAGACAAGTGGCTGGAGAGCAGAAAGTAGAGGTGCCTGGAGCTCATTGCTTCCCTGTAGTGACAGCTTCTTCTCCCTATGAAAGCTGCTCTGCTGGGGAATGGGCAGGGAGAAATCTCATCCTCAAGCCCTTCACTGTTACCAGGGAATTTCACTGTATGAATTTCCCCTTGGCCAGTACTTGGACGGCTTCCCTGGATGAATCCCCACTGCCCCTGGGTGACCCTGGCTTCTTCATGTCACGCAAGTAAATTGTTGCCAGCCCCATGGCCTTCAGGTCTCACTCACATGACAGGGTGACCCTGCTCCCATGGGCTTTGCTACTGACTCTAAGGCAGAGGGCAAGGAGAGGAAGCAGGAAGGTAGTGCAGTGTGGCTTCAGTGTGGGGGACGGTGCAATGCTTGTCTCCCTTCTCTCTTGCAGATGAAGCTGTCCAAGGCCCTAGGGCAGGCACTAAGTGGATCTGGAGGTTCCCTGCCATGGGGGCCAGCCCATAGCACAGGTGTCCCTGCCTGTACAAACATCTACATTAGGGCCCTCTGCAGCCTTCTCTAACCCACCCCTGTCCTTCCCCCAAGGCCTGCAGTGCCTCCAGCTGGCAAAAGCACCTCCTGTTCAGGATTGCTGAGCTTCTGGAAGCTAGTCCCAGTGGTACTGAACTGGTTCTGCTGAGGGATGCTGGCACTGAAATCAGGGGCCCTGGTTTCAGTGGCACAGAGCAGCTGCTGCTTGTTTTAGGAAATAAACAGTTAAAGCAGCTTCTGCTATGAAAGCTGTGACTCCTTCCATATGGACAGGCTCACTTCTCCTATTTTTGCTCGTTAGTTCCTCTTCCCAGAATGGTTCTGGCATGGAAGAGACTGAAATGAGAGCTGTGATGGAGGAGACACGCACACCGTAGATGCATGTATGCTTTTGCCAATATAACACCAGGAGGTGGGGCGAATTGATGATGGGAGCACCATCGGGGTGGCCTTACTGTTTCCAGTGTGGGGCTTGGGCCCCAGAATAGCAGTGTCCCCCCAGAGCTCAGTGCTGGAGCCCGTCCTGTTTCACATCTTTATCAACGATCTGGATGAGGTGATCCAAGTGCACCCTTAGTAAGTTTGCAGATGACACCAAGGTGGGTGGAAATGTTGATCTGCTCAAGGGTAGGGAGGTTCTGCAGAGGGATCTGGACAGGCTGGATTGATGGGCTGAGGCCAATTGTATGAGTTTCAGTAAGGCCAAATGCTGGGTTCTGCACTTTGGCCACAACAGCCCCTGACAGCGCTACAGGCATGGGGCAGAGTGGCTGGAAAGCTGCTCAGCAGAGAAGGACCTGGGGGTGTTGATTGATAGCTGGCTGAACATGAGCCAGCATGTGCCCAGGTGGCCAAGAAGGCCAACAGCATCCTGGCTGTATCAGGAATAGTGTGGCCAGCAGGAGTAAGGGAAGTGATTTTTACCCTTTTGTCCTCATTGATATTTTATTTTTAGGCAAAGCTTGAAGAATCTTGTCACAATGAGAAGTGGAGAAATGTGAGTGCAAAAGCCATCAAAATGAACCACGTGGGGCTTTTCAGTTTTGTTCCCTTTTCTGGCTGTAACTATTAGCAGTTGGTAGAGGAAGTGGCCCAATTTGTGGAGCTCTGTGGAGGAAGTGGAACTGAGCAATTTTGTGAGCTCTGTGTCTGTCATGTGTGCTGGTAAACGAAGGAGACAAAGTGGGAACTCAGGCCATGCAGATATGACTTGAGTGGTTTTAAGTGTGGTCCTGGCTGCTTGTTTTAATTAACAAGCATCTGCATTAAGATGGTGGTTAAATCCAGTGTCAAGGCCTGACTCCTAGAGAGACCCCCCCCCCCAAACTCAGAGCACCTTATGGCACCTTCCTCCGGAAAGTCAGACACAATCTGTTTTTCTACAAGTGATCTCCTGGAATTTTTATGGCTCTGTAGACCATCTTGACTGGGCCAGGTCATTCCCCAGCAGAGAGCTGCAAGAGCAGTGAGGAGCCCAGGAGGCTGTGAGGGGGACCCCGACCTCACCGAATAGTCCCTGGCCTTGCTGGTGCTGTGCACCTCACTGCTGCTTGCTCTGCTGGACCTGCGGATCCTCTGGGAACACAGCATCTCAGGGCCTCAGGCCCTGGGCCAGGCCAGCGCAGTGGGGCACCCCAAGGTAGGACAGCAGGAGCTGCACAGCTCTGAGGAGTCTGTGTGTGCTATGGGTTGCCATCCAGACAGATGTGTCCCCTCCCCCTCTCTGAGCAATGAGCACCTGGACCCTTCCCTTGCTGCCGTTGGTGGTATCTGCTCCTCCATCTGACCACCAGCACTGGGGACCATTGTGCATGAGAGCCTCCTTTGCCTGGATGGGGACACAATCACCATGGGATGAAGAGTGCTTATTGGCCTTTTGGTTTAGTCATGGGCCCCAGCCCTTCCCAGTCTGGATAATGGGGCAGCAGGACCAGAAGCAGGACCAGCGGTAGGATCAGCTTCCATCCTGCCAAAGAAAGATGTATGCAGTCAGACCAACTTCACCACCTAGGGCAGGCGTGAGGCCAATGTTGTGGCCAGGACCTGGCCTCGCGCTGCAGTGCCTCTTGTGATCTCAAGGCTGGAGCCGAGCCAGGACATACACAGCAAGTTTGGGATGCACACTGCAAGGAAATGCCTAGAGATTAAGCTGCAGACCCCCCACCCCCCCCCCCCCCCCCCCCCCCCGGGGGCCGGCGCCATGGCCGCCCCGTACACCTGCATGCTCGTGCTGGGGTGCGGGCGGGCGCCCGC